>JANZLH020000065.1:809461-843254 GCA_026770325.2 Erythroxylum fimbriatum
ATTGCACATTATTAATAGATATAAAGCATTTTTACGAGCTTTCGATCCTGAGAAAAAATACATTGTCATTTTAAGATTTTTTATTCTTTAATTTTTGTCATCATGCATAGTTGGATGATTATAGAACTTGTTCTTATTATCCAAATTGAGACCACATTTGTTAAATTAGAAGCATTGAAATAATAAAAAATTTAGATTTAACCCTTTATTTTAGCCTATTTTCTTGATTGTTATCCTATCATATTTTATCCCTTACGAGTAACCACTTTTAAGAGTTAGCCTTTTTGTTAATTATAACCACGCTAATAGCCTTTATCTTATTTTTCTTGAAAGCCTTTTCATTATTTTTGAACCCTGAATGGTTTACATTTACTTGATTACTTTAAAGTTGAATTATTTTGAAGAATTTAAAAAAAGGTTTAATATTTCTTCGATTGTTGGAACATGGTGAATTCTCCAAAAAAAATTGAAAATAATATATGTTGCAAGCATTAAAAAAATTAGTGTTAAGGTTATTGTACCAATGGAATTATAGTGTAAAGGGCCTATGTTGTGAAGAGCTAAGTTTCACGTAATTTTGTTTTTATAAATTTCCTTCAATGTTATCACCCTTCTTATTATCCTTATCACACCTTTACCTAAGCCTCATTAAAACCTTGTAGCAAGAACTTTTGATTTTTTAGTTTACTTATAAATGGTGGAGATATTATTTTGTTACTAGTTTATGGTTAAAAATTCTTCTATGTATTGATTTGAGAGTTCTTACACTTTCAACCCTAGAAACTTTAAGTGCATTGAGTAAATCCTTGATTAGGGTGTGAAAATTTGTGCTTTCGATTTCAAAAAGATCATCTATGTGATTGCTCTTAATATTCACTTATGAAGGTTGGATATAGGATGACTTGAATCTAATTGGGCATTAATTTGATTTATATGACATAATGATTTCAGGTGTGAATGGACAAACTGAGGTTAATAAGGCATGTAAGTTTGATGATTTGGATTATAATTTACTTAAGGAGAAACAAAAACTTAAGTGTGGGGATGTTTGATAAATGACTAATTTACTCTATTTATATGCCCATATATAGTGTGCTTTGTTTGTTATTTTGTGGTATTTTTTGTATTTATTTGGCGTTAAGTGTGTTCTTAGGTGATAACTGCTTTTATAAAATAAAAGGAGAAGAATTTAGGCAAAATCAAGGAATAAAATGAAAGAAATGAAGAAAATTTGGAGATATATGGTCATGTACAAAGATTATGTAAGTCACTATATATGTGTGAAGCTTTAAAGATGTTGTTTATTCCCGTATGAAATACATGCCTACGTATGTGATATATACATGGTTGTCTATATAGTCTTTATAAGCTTTTGCAACCTTATAAAGTCACAATTTAAAGGGGATTTTGAGATACATAATCGAGTATATTCTAAAAACCCTAGTTTTTGTTATAAAAGGAAATTATGAAGGATATAGTCAAGAGGAGGTGATATGGAATGAAATTAGACAACATAAAAAGGAAAGAAGAAGTCATTTTGAATAGAGGATGAGGAAAACACAAAGATTACTTCATGAGATTTGTCAGAGAGCAACCTTTGATTCAAATTTCAAGAAGATTTCATTATAGATAAAAGGGGATATAGATTTGAATATAGATTGTCAGAGAGCAACCTTTGTTTTCTATGTTTAGGAACTGATATGTTTAGTGCCTAGGTATGATGAACCCTTAGTTCAGATGGATAGTATAATATAGGCTTTTATCTAATGCAATTTTATTTATTGACTTATTATGATTCAACTATGCTTTATATTCTTAAACTAGTATATTTGGGATATTATTCTAATATTTGATTTCATTTGTATAAGAATAAAGATGGAAAAAGGTCTGGGCTTAGGCATCAAGTACATTTTTCTTAGTCCGATCGGGCCTCAATTAGGACTCGAGCTTTAGGACCAACCCTTCTAAGCAAAATGACGTTGTTTTGCTTAAAATAATGTCATTTGCATTTATAATAAAAAATTACATGGATTTAATCAGGTCGGGCATAGGCTTGGGCTCGAGCTCAAGCTACCTTTGGCTTGGTCAGGCTTAGGCACGAGCCAAACCTAGGCCCAAGCATGAAAAGGTCTAGCCAACCTATTGCCATCCTTAATTGAGAATGAGAAATCCTTTCATTTGAAAAGATTTACCTTAGTTGACAAGAGTTACATGTAAACCTATAGATAGGTTTTTATAAATCCTCTAGATTATGGTCAAACCTAATAGGGAAATTAACAAATCGAGTAATGCAATCTTAGGGGTTTAATTGGAAGAGGTTTCATTTAATCAATTAAGGGTAATTTGTTAATAGTTTTGAGAAAGATATTAAAATAATAGAAATTTCGGTTGTTCAATAATCAATAATTTAATTGCATAATAAAAGGTTAAAGTTTAAGATATCTTTAAGGGATTTATCACTTAGACACTATTTATTTGACATCATTTAATTATAAATCTTTCTTCATCGTAGTTTATTATTGTGTTAAACCTTTGTTTAGTCCTAAATTAAATCTACAACCTAATTCGATGGTTAGATAATAGAAAAAAAGGTTTATTCTAGTACTTACTATCCTTATGGGATTTTCACGTACTTACTAGTGCTAGCTATAGCTACATTGTGCACTTGTAGTTAAAAATTATAAAATTATAAGCATACACAATTAATACTTGGGATGCAATCAAATCCTAATTGCATTGAAAGATTTAGAGAAATTATTTTTACATATCCTTATGTCAAACTAGCTTATAGAAGGATGCCCTTTAGATTGTGCAATGCTTTGACCACTTTCCATTATGGTATGATGGTTGTCCATTATGGTATGATAGTTATTTTCTCCAATATAATGGAGAAATCAATTGAGGTATTCATATTTCAATTTCCTATTTTTCAGTTCATCATTTAATGTTTCTTTGCTTAATCTAAAATAGGTGTTGCAATGATGTAAAGACATCAATTTGGTTCTTAATTGATAAAAATGTTATTTCATAGTATAAGAAGGAATTGTGTTGGGATATAAGATTTTAATGTATAGGATCGAGATGGATCAAGCTAAAGAGGGTTTCTTTGAGGGATTCATCACTTAGACACTATTTATTTGATATCATCTAATCATAATGCTTTCTTTATCATAGTTCATTATTGTGTTAGACCTTGGTTTAGTTCTAAATTAAATCTACAACTTGATTCGACGGTTAGATAATAGAAAAAAAAGGTTAATACTAGTACTTACAATCCTTATGGGATTTTCACGTACTTGCTAGTGCTAGCTATAGCTATACCGTGCACTTATGGTTAAAAATTATAAAATTAAAAGCATACACAATCAATACTTGGGATACAATCAAATCCTAATTGCACTGAAGGATATGGAGAAATTATTTTTACATATCCTTATGCCAAGCTTGCTTATACTAGGATGCCTTTAGATTGTGAAATGCTTTAACCACTTTCCATTATGGTATGATGGCTATTTTCTCTAATATAATGGATCAGTTGAGGTATTCATATTTGAATTTTCTATTTTGCAGTTCATCTTTTGATGTTTGTTTGCTTAATCTAAAATAGGTGTTGCAATGATGTAAAGACATTAATTTGATACTTAATTGAGAAAAATGTTATTTCATAGTATAAAAAGGAATTGTGTTAGGACATAGGATTTTAAGGCATTGGATCGAGATGGATCAAGCTAAAGAGAAAGTTATAAAAGGATTTCCACCTCTTATCTTTAGTTTATATAGTCATATTTTTCCTTATATATGATGGGTTTTATTAGTGTTTTATAAAGGATTTCTTTAAAATTACTCAACCTTTATGTCACTTGATAAAAACAGAAAGATGTTCCTTTTGAATTCACTAATGAATTCACTAATGCTTTTAATAGGTTAAAGAAGGAGATAACTTTGACGCTTATTATGAATGCAACCAATTAGAACCTCCCTTTTGAGCTAATGTTCACATTGAGGGCTATTTTAGGCCAAAAATATGATATAAAAATTCATATTATTTATAATGCTAGTTGTTTTTAATAAATCATAAATTAATTACATTGCTACTAAGATAGTACTTATAGTTTTTTTTTTGGAGAAGTTTGGATCTTTTCTCATCGGCTCCAAAGTGATCATAAATATTAAACACTCAATATTGAAAGATCCACTATCTAAAAAGGATGCTAAGCCAAGGGTAATTTCTTGGATTCTTCTTTGGTAGGAATTTGACTTGGAAATCTAAGATAAAAAAAGGGTTAAAAATTTTAGTAGCAAATAACTTGTCATGACTAGAGTAAGAAACCACGCAGATGAGGAACTCATTGATGATAAATTTTTTGAAGAGACACTTTGAGATGTTTATTATAATTAAACCCCTTGGTTTTAGATTTTGTGAACTTTCTTGTGTCAAGAATTATCCCAAAAGACTTACCTACCACTAGAAGAAGAAAATTCCTCTTTAAAGATAAGTTTAACTATTGGGATGATCCCTTTATATTCCAAAGATTTCCTAATAGGATTATTCAATGATGTGTACTTGAGTAAGAGATGAGACAAAATTTACATCATTTGTTCTCATCCCCCTAAGGCAGACATCGTGTTTCCAATAAGACCATTGCTAAATTCTTACAACACAGGTTTTAATAGCCAATATAGTTTAAAAATTCTAAGAGCTTTATATTAACATGACATGAGATGCCTTATAATATGATCCTAGAAGTAGAGTTATTTGACATATGGGCCACAAAATTTATAGGATCATATCCTTCTTCGTATGGTAATACTTATATCTTAGTAGTAGTTGACTAAATTTTAAAGTGGGTGAAGGCAGTAGGTTTGCCTAACAACACCAACAATAGTGTAGTGAAATTTATTTAAAAAATAGCTTCCCATATTTTAGTATACATTGAATGATTATTAGCAATAAAAGTATCCACTTTTAGAATAAGTTATTATAAGTTTTAAAAAAAGGTGTATCTACATAATTAGTTTATTGAAATACCACCATACATTTTCCATTAACAATATCACCTTTGGCTTCTAATATTCTTTATTCTAGACTGTCAGCAACCAATGTCTTGATTATGTTAATATAATCTCGAACTATAATCCTTACAGCTTTCACTAATTAAAGGGTTGGTTCATGTGTAACTTATCAAGATATAATATATGTAAATAAATTATAAACTAAGTTAATTTTAATTAATTACATACTTTTTACAGGCTTGCATATTAACTATAAAGATTCTTATTTATAGGACACTTGATTCACCATTGATACAAACAAACATTTACTTATAGTGTAATACTTTGGCCTTTACCATTTGGCAGAACTTACAAGTATGCTTATAAAGATGGCTAATATTTAAATGTCCCTAACCAAACTATTTATAGTTATCAACATCAACAATAGTATATAGCAATTGCATATTGATAATGTAATTACCATTTAGACACAAAAAGGCGTCCTAAATATACAGAAAGAAATTTTAACAAAAAAATTTCTCCATCTAAACACCCCTTACTTTATCGAGTACACATTTGATCAAAATTTGGTGATCATTGACTTTGTACTCCTCTGAAAGCCTCATCACCTTAGCCTTATTGCCTTTTATATGTACTAGATAGGTTATATTTAGAACCCTATAATTAATGCTATAATATCACTATTAAGTTTTCACTACTTGATCTTCCCTTATTCTCAGCAATAGCTCATATAGATTAATCAAAACACATAGTTGGTAGAACACATACCTCCTAACCTTAAACCTCTCCATCTCTTAAAGTTCATTAAATCTCATATCAGTGACCCACTTCAGTTGCTCAGGGTAAGGATCTATAATAATTCAAAGGTCTTCCCTAAATAGTAACGAATTTGAAAACTCTACAAACACTCATATAAAGTACTAGTAATCAAATAATAATAATATTTAACCACCAACTATTTTTTACCCTCCCACTTTATTGAATTATCCCAGGGGTGAGAAATTCATTACCTACATTTTGATGTTTCAAATCAAAATAACTTTATAACATCATTATCATCATATTAATTTTAATAAAATACGTGTTTCTTACCTTCCTTTCCTTTTTATGACCTTCTTCTTTCCTTCATATCGCAGAGATAGTGCTCCAATTATATCATTTTCCTTCTTTTATGGACTCTGGAAATAAAACTATAAATGTCAACCAAACCAAACCAAATAATGTAACTAGACATAAAATCAACAAAAACTAAATCATATTTGCTAATAAATATAATTACCACTAAACTAGGCTATAAGTTAGGAATTCTTACCTGATATCAAGAAAAACATAAGCCAACAGTTCCACGTTGCACTTTACTCCATCCCTCTATAACTTGGTCATTTTGAACAAAATCAACATCTTAGAAACCATGTTTAAATGAATTTCTAAACATATGTATTTTAACAATCAAATATAAACATAAAAAATCTATAAAGACAAAGAGTAAGATAGGAGTGACATTGTCTTCTTACCATATCCACTTCTTAGTTTTTTGATGGGTATATCAATACAACAACTACCTTACTGTGTAGGCTTCCAAAATACAATGGGTTAGAAGAATTAAAATAGAATTCTTTTATTTTTTTAAGGTTCTATATAGCACTAAAAAAAGGAAAGAAGCTATTATATTTTACTAGGCAAAAGGGGTTATTTGAAGCTTATAAAGGAAGCATTCTACAAAGAAAATTAGTTTATTACCATAACAAAGTGAATTAAAATACAAGACATAGTTTAGTAATCAAGCATATGCTAATTCATGTCCTTTAAAAAATTCTAATATAAACATGCTTAACTACATTGGTGTGTAGTTAACCGCGTCCAATAGTACTTATAATAGACAAGATTTCGTATACGAGCATGTATTGGTTTATGTCTTTTATATTATTCCTTCAAAAATCCTAATATGAGCATAGTTGATCATAAAGGGATGTAGTTAGCTATTTCAAACAAAAGTTTTAATGGACATAGATTGGCATACATATATATATATATATATATATGCCAATCTATGTCCTTCAAAAAATTTTAACATAATCATAACCTGTAGTTAATATATATATATGCCAATCTATGTCCTTCAAAAAATTTTAACATAATCATAACTTGTAGTTAATTATGTAAAAAAAACCTTTAATGGAAACAATTTGGTACATAGGATTATACTAATCTTTATCCTTCAAATTATCCCTTTAAAGATTCTAATATCGACATAATTGACTATATAAGTGTACAATTAATAATATACAACATATTATTTAATAGACACGGTATGATAAACAAGCATTTATCAATCTTTTTGGTTCACAATTTGCCTTTAATTAAGTGAATTCATTAATTATCTTTGATGAATTATGGTATTTTTTTCTTATAAATATATGTGATATGGGATATATACAATCCTAGCATAGTGTTTAATAATGCTTAGTATTGCTTTTACTCGGTCATCGTACTCTCATATTCATGTGAAGGTGTTACTTATTTTTGATGTGTGATGGTATTTTGATACATAATGACAGTACTGAATGTAATGAGTCCTAATATAGTTTGTATTGAGGCCTAATATTCTTTGTGCTTAGTTATGGTGTTTCCATTGTAAAATGTAGGTGTTACTTATTTTTAATGAGTAAACATATCTTTTATACGTATGTGTAATATAAAACTTATTGAGTCCTAATATAGTTTGAATTATGGCATAGTATTCTTTTTACCCAATCGTGGTATTCCCATTTTAAATGTAAATGTTACTTTTTTTAATGACTTATGGTATTTTTTGTATATAGGGATAGTATTATATGTATTAAATTATGGTGATGTGTCATAATTTTACCTTATTTTTAGCATTAAAAATCTTCCACAATCTTATCTTAATATGTTTAAAACTTAGTATTTTGTTTAGTTTTGTAGGATAAGGGTTGAAGATGCTACTTGCATGAAAAATAATTAGGCGTTAATCCAAATTCAAAATTTTAAATAAAGGAGAAATCTCAATAATAATCAAGGGCGAATCAAGGAGATTTGGGTTTAAAAAATTATTTTGCAAATTGGGATCAAATTATAGGAGTCAAAGTGAAATATGGAAAAATAGCTTGGTGTGATCTTAGGCGTGGGCACGCTCAGTGAAAATTGCAATTTCCAAACATCGAATCGGCAAGAGAAGAACGCGTTAAAAGTGGTTTAAAACCTTATCTTAGCTAGATCTAGGTGAAAATAAATAAATTCATGATCTAAGGAATCCAAGGAATCATATCATAAGATTTCCACATGTGTTTCAATGGTTATAAATAGGGCCAAGATGTGATAGAGCAACGAATTCCATCTCCAGATACTTTTTTAAGCTTCTCAAAGTCCACTAGTTTTCTCCTTTCTTTAGTAGATATTAAAGTAGTTTTCCTTTAATTTCTAGTGGTTGAAATGGCCATTGATGGCTATTCATGGTTAAAGGAAGTGGAAGCCCTTTTTTGAACTTTAACGATTGGGAGGCAGTTGAGTCTTATAGTGAAGTATTTCATTTATTCATGTATTGAATTGCTTTTTTATTCTTCTATTTTATTATTATTTTCAATTAATTTCTAATCTGCATGATTATTTTATTGGCTGAGATAAACATTTGTTAGATTAAGGTTTGAATACATACAATTTCAAATCTTTTAATCATTTGTAACAACTAGGGGTTTTAATTTGCTGTGTCATAAATTATTACTTTTAGGAAAAGCATTCAACTAGATTAAATGCAATCATGGATATTGTGATATATTGCTTCGATAGTCTTTTTTTCTTAAAGTTATTATTTAATTAAATTTTGGATCATATCTAAGGTTGTTATGCAATAAGGGTTAATTGAATTATGTGTTTTCAATTAACTAACCTTAAGTAAGACAAACATTTAGTATCACATCGAATATATGATTGATGAAATAATTATTTTTGTTCCAGTGATCAATTATGGTTCCAAGGGTAGAAGCAACCATAAACTAAAGTTTTTTTATTGAAGACTCTTATTTAATTACTTCCTTTATTTTATTTATTTCAAAATTGATCAAGCCCCCTTCTATTGATTATTTTCTTTTATAATGATTGGTAAATAGGAATTCTTTGTGGGATTAACTCCTACTTCTCTCTATTAAATTTCTTTAATTACAAGAATTTAGGAATCAATTTGGGGTATAGAAAACAATTCTACAAAATTTTAGCATTGTTACCTCATAATTCTAAGTTTATATGTTCATTACGAGATCTTTGAATAAAGCTAATTTACAATATAATCTAGAGATTGATAAAACTGTTAAAAAAGCTAGAAAAATAAAGATTCAGGAATAGTGCAACATTACAATTGGGGAAACTATAAAATTCATGGTGAACAACCAAGTTTTACAAAAATTAGTCAAACTAGAATTGAATCAACAATCTCATTGCATAACTTTTTCATATTTTGAGGTAAATGCAACTTTTGAATTAAAGTATAATTTAATTCATTTGTTACCAACTTTTCATGGTACTACATATGAGGATCCATATAAGCACCTTTAGGAATTCCATGTTGTGTGTATGAGAATTGAAGCCCAATAACATTACGAAAGATCAAATCAAATTAAAGGCCTTCTTTTTATTTCTAAAAGATACAACCAAGATTAGTTATATTACCTACCATCTGCTAACATTACAGCGTGTAACAAAATGTAGGAATAATTTTTTGAAATATTCTTTCTAGCTTCAAAAAATGCCAGCATTAGAAAGGAAATTTGTGGCATTCAGCAATAAAATAGTGAATCAATATATGGGTATTAGGAGTGTTTTAAAAAAGTTATATACCAGACAACTGCATCACAAATTAACGAACAACTCCTAATTTCGTATTTTTTGTGAAGGACTTCTAACAACTAAAAAAAGTATTATTGACAAAACTAACGGAAGAGCATTTATTAACAAAATACCAGAAGTAGCTCGAACATTGATCACTAATATGGAATCCAACTCCTAACATTCAACACTGGGACGACTATTTAACTTGACGAGTTAGTGAGATAAATGTTTCTTTTCTAAAAACCTGTATGGATAATCTTACTGAAATTGTTTGATAATTAGCCATAGGAAAAATGGAGGCAACAAAGGCCTAAGGCATATGTTTGGTAGTAGGGCATCCAACATATATATTTCGTACATTACATGAAGACTTAGCAAAATAAGTGAATAAAGTGGGAAGTTTTCAAAAGCAACCTCAACGTCAATACAAGCTATACTCAAACACGAACAATCCTGACTAAAGAGGTCATCCAAATTTTAATATAATTAAATCAACTTATAGTCAGTTTTTACTAATATCAACAGTTACATCCTCCGAGATAGCCACAAGAAGTCCAAACATCTTATCTGGGTATATCTTTTAAGTAATAAAGCATTAGCTACTAATACTATTAAATTACAATTTTAAGAAAACTATTATTCAAAATATGAAAATGAAGTGGGTTAGTTAGCCATAAAGGTCAACTGTTTGGAATTATAAGGTTCGAGTAAACTACCATCACAAACCATAGTGAATCCTGAGGAAAGTTCCAATTCCATTAGATTGAAAAGTGGAAACTAAGTAGAGTAGCTCCTCCTATACAAAAGACTCAGCTCGTGAACCGCCCACCTATAGTAAACTCCCATACAAAAGATGTTAAATATATTATAACAAAGGAAAGAGTGCCAATGTCTAAGGATGACTTGCATACTCCTCCTTTAGTTATACTTCCTCCTTATTGGAATCATTGATGGGTAACTAAAGATAGAAGCATAATGCTAGTTTATATGAGACATTTTAGAGATATAAGGTAAATATGCCCCTTTTTCAGTGATTAAGCAAGTGCCTATATATGTTAAATTCTTAAAGGAACTTTGTATAATGAAAATAATACAAAACAAAAAAGGGATTGAGAATGTAAGGTTGGGCAGAACTATATTTGTAGTTATTCAAAAGACCCTCCAGGAAAAGTGTAAAGACCCAAGTATGTTTTTTATACCATGCATTATTGAGCCAAATCTTCTTCATGTAAAACCTGCTTTATTTAGATTGGGAAAATCATACGCTTTTATGAAACCATGTGCTATGGCTCAAATCCGTAGTCAATCCTATTTCTGATAGGAGCAGTTGACAATTGAATCCAAGGCCCGACTCCAAGTTTTTCAAGAATAGTGGCGTTGAGTTTCTCGATCTAGAGGTTCTAAAATGGAAAAAGCAATGCTAGATTTAGGTTCAACTATAAACTTCATACCCTATTCCATTTACTTTACTCTCAATTTTCGAACATTGAAAAAAAAAAGGAGTAGTGATTCAATTCGTAGATAGATCCAATGCATGTTTCGAAGGGTTAGTATAGGATTTTTTGTGCATGCAAAACACAAATTGATTTTTCCTACTGACTTCTATGTCTTGGATATGAAAATGATGACTAAGTAACACCCGTTTTATTTGGGGGACCATTTTTAAAGACCACTAAAACATAAATTGATGTCCATAATAATAGTTTGACAAAGGAATTCAATAAGGACACTGTTTAATATATATGATTCAATGAAATATCTCGATGATGATTTCCCTATGTTTACATTTATTGTTTTAGATTAATTAGCACAAAACTAGTTTAAGATTAATAAGAAGGATGAGTTAGGGACAAGTATAGGCAAAAGTCTTTTAATAAAGAAGATATTGGCATTTCCCTTAATTTTTGTTTGCAGGAGAATGTGGCAACATTGGACAATGTTGCAAAAATAGAATAGGTGTCGATAGTATAATATATAGACTTAGGCATCCTTACACCTAGTGAATAACTCATCTCTTTAGTAGTGTGAACGCTAAAATTAGAGTTAAAACCACTACTAAAACACTTAAAATTTATGTTATTGGGAGAAGGAGACCCTCTACTAGTAATAATCTCAAGCAAACTAACATTCATGTAAGAGGAGAGATTATTAGTGGTTCAAAAAAATTTAAAACATCTATCAGATGGACAGTAATAGATTAAAGGTATTAAACCTTCTACATGTACGCACAAGATCCTCATAAAGGACGGAACTAGACCCATAAAGCAACTATAGAGAAGATTAAACCCTCCAATAATGGAGGTAGTGAAGAAAGAAGTTTAAAGCTTCTTCAAGTTTGTAACATCCCAGGTCACCCGCTTACAGATATTGTCCACTTTGAGCCTTGGCCCAGCCAAGCCCTCACGGTTTTGCTTTTTCCGAGGCCTTCCCAGGAGGTCACTCATCCTATAACTACTCTCACTTAAGCACATTTAACCTCGGAGTTATGATGGGATCCGGTGCATTAGGCCATGGAAAACGCCTCTGTAAAGGAGAGGTATCCGTACCCTTATAAGGCGTATTCCCCTCTCCAACCAATGTGAGTTCTCACACTTTCCACCCCCCTTTCGTTCCCCTCTCCAACAGATGTGGGATCTCACAAAGTTGGTATAATATACCCTATCTCTAATAGTGCATAAGTTAACCCTATACAAATAGTTTTGAAAAAGATGAGAATTAAAATTGTCATAACTCAAGAAGGAGACAAAGTTCCTTCTAGGATCCAAAATGAATGGTGAATATGTATTAACTATAGGAAGTTAAATTTAGTGACTCAAAAGGACCATTTCCTTCCTTTTATTGATTAGACATTGGAGAGATTAGTTGTAAAGCATTTTACTACTTTCTTGATGGTTTTTAAGGGGTACTTCTATATTGCAATTGCTCCTGAAGATATGAAGAAAACAACTTTTAATTGCCTTTTTAAAACTTTTGCATATAGACAATGCCTTTTCGCACTTGTAATGGAACAGTTACTTTCTAAAGATATATGGTAAGTATTTTCTTATAATATGTAGAACAAATCATTGAAGCTTTTATGGATTACTTTTCTATTCATGAAAATTCATTTGATGAATGCTTGCATAATTTATTTTGATTTTAAAAAGATGTATGGAAACTAATATGGTTCTAAATCCTAGAAAAATGTCATTTTATGGTATAATAAGGTACCATTTTGGGACATTATTTTTTCTAGAGCGATTGAGGTAGATAAGGCCAAAGTTGATATTATTTAATCTTGGTTTTACCCTGCTAGTATGTAAGAAGTTCACTCGTTTCTTAGCCCTGCATGTTTTTATCAAAGGTTTATTAATTTTTTTTGAAAATAACATACCCATTATGTAAGTTACTCCAAAAACCATTTTTGAACAAACTATATGAGTTTTCTTAGGGCAACGAGTTGAGAAATTACTCCATGCCATTTACTACGCATCTATAACCTTGAATGAAACCTAAAGAAATTACTCAACAACTAAAAAAATGTTATTGGTGGTAGTTTTTTCTTTGGAAAATTTTCAAACTTACTTGTTAGGAACCAAAGTCATTGTTTTCTCTAATAATGCAAAGGAGGAAAAACCCAGATTAATGAGATGGATCTTATTTCTAAGCAAATTTGATTTAAAAATCAAAGATAAGAAAAGAGAAAAAATTGAATTGCAGATTATTTAAGCCAGTTGTTTCGTATTCACGCAAACTTTGATTTGCAAGAATTAGATGAGTATCTATTCTTTGCAAGTGTTCAATTGACATGGTATGTAAATCTAGTAAAATATTCGTTTATTAATATACTACCTACATCATTTTCAAAAGCTCGAAGGGATAAGATTAATAGTGATGATAAGTACTATCTATAGGACGATTCATACTTGTGGAAACATTCCTCAGATAAGGTAATACCAAGATGTATACTTGAAAATAGATCTCTTATATCCTCACTTTTTTCAATTATTATACTTCTGTATACTTGAAAATAGATCTCTTATATCCACACTTTTTTCCATTATTATGCTTACAGTAGTCATGTTGGTGCTAAACAAACAACAAGAAAGAACTTAAAGTGCAGTTTTTTTCCCTTCATCATATTGAAGAGCTTACCTATTATATAAAGCTTGTGAGCAATGTCAAAAAGACATGTAATAGCGCTTAAAGAAATGAGATGCTACAAACCTCAATTTTGGTTTGTGAAAATGTTGACGTTTGGGGTATTGACTCTATAGGACCTTTCCCATCTTTATTTAATTTTTCTATAACTTATTAGTTTTTTATTATGTGTTGAAGTGGGTGGGGGAAAAAGTCACTTAAACTAATGATTCCAAAATGGTTACAGGTTTCCTTACATCTAACATTTTCAATAGATTCAATATCCCATAAGCCCTGATCAGTGTTCAAGGCATAAATTTTTGTAACTGTACGAGGGAGATGGACATAAACAAATATGGTGTGACTTATAAGATAGGTACATCATGCAATTCATAAAAAAGTGGCTAAGTTAATGTTTTGAATAGATAAATCAAATCAATCATCAAAAAATGGTTGCACCAATGAGAAAAGACTAGAGCTTACAATTGAAGATGTGCATTGGGCTTATCGAATAGCTTATAAGACAACAATTGATATGCCACTTATAGTTTACTATATGGTAAGGCTTTTTATAACCCCATTGAATTGGAGCACAAAGAATTTTGGGCTATTAAGCATTGCAATAATTTTGGGCTATTAAGCATTGCAATATAAACTTTGATGAAAGTTGAAATCATAGAAAATTGCAGCTATAGGAACTTAAGGAATTTTTTAATGAGTCTTGTGAAAATGCAAGAATCTATAAAAAGAGAACAAAAACATTACATGATAAACTCATTGCTTAAAAGTAATTTTTCATTGCGCAAAAATTTCTCCTCTATCATTTTAATATTCAACTTTTTCTAAGTAAGTTAAGATCTCAATAGATTGGACCCTTTATTATAACTAATACATTTCCATATGGTGTAGTTGAAATTCAAAGCATATCGTGTAACATCCCAGACCACTCGCTTACAGATATTGTCCGCTTTAGGCCTTGATCTAGCTAAGCCCTCACGGTTTTGCTTTTCCCAAGGCCATCCCAGGAGGTCACCCATCCTAAAACTACTCTTGCCCAAGCACATTTAACCACGGAGTTCCGATGGGATCCAATGCATTAGGCCATAAAAAACGCGTCTGTAAGGGAGAGATATTCGTACCCTTATAAGGCGTACTTCGTTCCCCTTTTCAACCGCTGAGGGATCTCACACTCTCCACCCCCCTTAGGGCCTTGGCCTCATTGGGGCCCAACCTAGCTGGCACAACGGTTCGGGTACCGGCTCTGATGCCAATGTAGTAGCCCAGATCACCCGCTTACAGATATTGTCCGCTTTGGGCCTTGGCCCAGCTAAGCCCTCACAGTTTTGCTTTTTCCGAAGCCTTCCCAAGAGGTCACCCATCCTAGTACTACTCTCACCCAAGCACATTTAACCTTGGAGTTTTGACGGGACCTGGTGCATTAGGCCATAAAAAATGCGTCTGTAAGGGAAAGGCCTAGCCTTCTGCCTGTCCAGCCGACCCAAGTATTGGCTCTAATACCACTGTAACATCCCAGGTCACCCGCTTAAAGATATTGTCCACTTTAGGCCTTGGCCCAGCCAAGCCCTCAAGGTTTTGCTTTTTCCGAGGCCTTCCCAGGAGGTCACCCATCCTTGAACTACTCTCGCCCAAGCACATTTCACCACGGAGTTTCGATGGGATCCGGTGCATTAGGCCATGAAAAACACGTCTGTAGGGGAGAGGTATCCATACACTTATAAGCGTACTTTGTTCTCCTCTCCAACCGATGTAGGATCTCTAAACTATTTAAGGATAATGGATATCATCTCAAACCCTATTATAAGATAGTTAACAGTACAATAGAGGAGGAAATATATTTACCAAGCCCGTTTTACCCCAAAAAATGAAATATAACATCTTTGAGCCAATGACATTAAATGAAAAAGCTCTTAGAAGGCACCCTAAGTTTATCTATTATTTTATTTTGTTTATTCATATTTTGGGGTTTCTTTAAATTTTTGTAGGTTTTACTTGCCTTCTACACTAAAGGGGTTGGAATTCAGATTAATCAAGAAAGAAAACCAAGGAATCTAAGATTTTACATACTTGTGTAGGTACTTGTACACATCCATGCCTCTGGAATGTTTAGCTAACTTTAAACATGTGGAGATGCATAATTTAATTAGTGAAGTGACATGGTTGTGTGTAATTTTACATTCCCATATAAGTATTTATACATGACTTTGCACTTTGAACATGTAGCTAACTGTAAACATATGAAGATGAAGGGGTTGACTAATGAAGATACACAATCGTGTAGGATTTTACACGCTCATATCCCTGGAAAATGAAGGTAACTGTAAACATAAGAAGATGAAGGGATTGATGTGTGAACATATGTGATTATGTAAATTTGAGCACACCTGTATATCCACACCATATATGGCCGTGTACATAACCATATCCGGTATAAAAAAAACTAAAACATTAAATTGATTTAATTCTTCACTCACCCATTTATAAACTGCACCCACCCCAACATCATCACTAAGGCCCCATTCTTTGAAAACATCAACTAGATGCATCACAACACAAGAACAAGGATACAAGGGTTCCACACGAAGCCACACCCAAATTTGAAGTAGCACAAATTTCTGTAACACCATCAAATTCCATCATCTTCAACTTTACATAGAGGAGTCATAGGAACAACTAAACCAAAGGTTAAGAGAACAATGCTAACAACCTACGAAGAAATGCTACATAAACTATCCTTTCTAGAGATGTAAATGCAATTAAAATAAACTATTAAATGTTATACTACAACACCTGCCACACCAACACTCAATCTTTTAACAAGTCTATCCCTATCTTATTCTCCATAACCATAACAAGGTAGACCCCTAATTACGATCCAAAATGCCAAAAGGGAAGAAAGAGGAGCTGGTTAGTAAATTGAAGATTAAAGTCGGGGGTTTCAATGTCTTCTAAGATGAATAAGATAAACAAAGGTATGAAGAACTTTGCAAATGAAAAATCTATGCTTACAAGTATATTCATACCCATAGCATCGAAGAATTGAAAACCAAAGAGGAATTTAAAGCTTTGGTAAATTAATTGGGTTTGGCATGCTTATTTTAATGTCCAATTACTTGTTTTTGTTAAACTAATAAGAGAGTTTTATACAAATTTTTAGTTTAATGATGAGCCTAATCTTAACTTTTTTACAAAAGGGATTATAGAGTTTATGATGATGGGAAGGGAATTATCTTGTTCCATTAATGAATTCAATATTACAATGAGGTTAACTAAAAAGGCTTATGCTACAAAATATTTGTTTATATATTCAAAATGTGATTATTTATTTGAATTTCAACTTTTTAAATTATGGAGTGAATGTTCTTTTGATTTTGCATCATAACATCCAAGTTCCTCGAAAAATTCATACCTAAAGAAACATATTTTAAAATGTTTACAAAATTTCCTAGTCTATAACTTTTTTAGACGATGAAATAGTGTAGGGACATTAGCTAAAGTTGAAATATATTTTTTGTTGTTTATAAAGAAAAATATTGTAATAAACTTATGATATTGGTTGATTATGCGATATTGTTCTATGATTCAAAAGAAAATTAAATTGCTAATCCTATGTTTATACATCACACAATAAGCAGTTAATTTGGATTTACTTGAATTGTATAATATTAAAATGCACATTACTTATGGGATGGAACCCTTAAATCTAAATTGCTTATATAGGATGGGAATCATCATATAATAGTTCAATTGCATCTTCAATTTTGTTTGACTTAGATAAGTTTTTATTAGTTTGAGAACATTCCAATACACCAAACCTTTAGAAGGAAAACATCTTGCTACCAAATCATAAGAAAATTTCCCTTACTCTTCCTCAATTCGTCTAACTTTCCCATCCTAACTTAAAAGGTTTGAAAGCAAATTATCTAGAATGGAACACAATCCGATGACTTCTTTTTAGACTAAGGGTTCAGGCCCCCTTTTCCAACTTCTTCTTATATTTGTCATTCATTCCAACCACCCTAACTATAAAACAAAACATGGCAGTCTCTTCTTCTCTATTGTTTTACTTCCTATTTTTTATTTAATTTAAACATTAGGGATAATGTTTTAAATAGGTATGTGTTGGGGATATTCTCCCTTATTATGATTTTATGGTATGTTGCATTTTTAGGGTGTTTGAACGCTTTCTTTTAAATTTCTTGTTTGTACCTAATGCTTTTAAAAATTGTGCAAAATGAGACTTAAATTTATCAAGATGAAGGCTAAACAATTTGATAATCTAAAATAACTAATGGTATGCACTTAGACAAAGATTGACAATTTGATTGATGAATTTTGTTGTAAATTTTTATTTTCTAAGTTATTCAATTTGTATTCAATTCAACTTTTGAAGATGGTTTCCCGTTGATGCTTGTTTTCATTTATTCAAAAAATAATAATTATGTCTATATTATATTTACATTGATAGAAGGGCACTTGGTCACATTTTTCTTAGCCTTTTATTCTATTTGAATACCTTTAATTAAATATGTGTGGTTTTAGCCTATAGTTCTCTCTTTCCAACCCTTAACCCAAGCCCTATTGCAACCAATTAATAGTTCTCTCTTTCCAACCCTTAACCTAAGCCCTATTGCAACTAATTAACAAAAATCATTTTGATTTATGCCATCATGTGCTCATGGTGAGAGAAAATTGGTGTATGTGCAAGTTTATGGTAGTGTATTCTTTGTGACAAGAGTTCCACAGTAAACATTTAAACCCAAACACTTGTGTGAAACAGTGAACGCAGAGGGGAAATTCATCAAGGCTTTATACATACGTTTGAATGATATTGTCTTTAGGTTTCTATGTTCATATTTTTTTGGCTGAAAATCAACTTCTATTTGATTTGATACTTAACTCTTTTTTTGTCTAAGTTTTAAGAAGCGTGTATCGATCAATCTCATAAGAAATGGTTTGGTAAAAATTATTTGGTCATCTTCTTTTGTTAGTCTTTCATATTCTTAACGAAAAGCAATAATTAAGTGTGCGGAAATTTTATATGGCATAAATTTTCCTTACTTTTAGCATTCAAAATCTTCCATAATCATGTCTTAATATGTTCAAAACTTATTATTTTGTTTATTTTTACAAGATAAGGTTTGAAGATTTAGGATAACAAAATGTTTTATTTTCCAAATTAGGATCACATTATGAGAATCAAAGTGAAATCTAGAAAAATTTTCTACCATGATTTTATTCGTGGCTATGCTCAACGAAATTTGGAATTTTCAGACTTCAAATATATAAGAAAAGAACATGTTAAAAGTGGTTTAAAGCCTAATCTTGGCCAGATCTTGATGAAAATCAATAAATTCATAATCTAGGGGATCCAAAGATTCATAAACATAAGCTTCCCACATAGGTTTTAATGTCTGTAAATAGGGCAAGATATGAAGGAGCAAGGCATCCCATATCCAGCTACATTTTCTAGCTTCTAAAAGTCCCCTTATTTTCTTCTTTTTTTAGTAGATATTAGAGTTTTTTTCTTTAGTTTATAGCTGTTAAATTGGCCATTATTATCTATGTCTTTTATTCTTTGTTAAAGGATGTTGAACCCTTTTTGGAACTTTGAAGAATGGGAGGCAACTAGGTCTTATAGTTCACTATTTCATTTATTCATGTATTTAATTTCTTACCTATGCTTCTATTCTATGATTATTTTCAATTGATTTCTGATGAGCGTGATTAGTTTATTAGTTGAAATGGTCATTTCCTAAATTAAAGTTTGAATACGAAAAATTTCAATTGTTTTAATCATTTGTAGCAATTAGGAGTTTAATTTACTATGTCAAAAATTATTACTTTTAGGAAAAAACATTCAACTAGATTAAATGCCACTGTGGATATTGTGTTATCTTGTCTAGATTGTCTTTCTTTTTTCAATGTTATAGTTAATTAAATTTTAGATTGTATCTAATGTTTTTAAGCAATAAGGGTTAATTGAATTGCATGTTTTGATTAACTAATCCTAAGGAAAGATGGATATTTAGTATAATATCAAATATAAAATTGATGAAATAATTACTTTTTTCCAATGATCAATGTGGTTCCAAGGGTTAAAGCAACCATAAACCAAGGTTTGTTTTATTGATAACTCTCATTTAATTACTTCCTTTATTTTTTTATTGCAAAATTGATAAAACCCCAAGGAAGGATGGATATTTAGTATAATATCAACTATAAAATTGATGAAATAATTATTTTTGTTCCAATGATCAATGTGGTTCTAAGGGTTAAAGCAACCATAAACCAAGGTTTGCTTTATTGATAACTCTCATTTAATTACTTCCTTTATTTTCTTTATAGCAAAATTGATATGTCGCCTATAGGTTACTATATGATAAGGCTTTTCATAAGCCCATTGAATTGGAGCGCAAAGAATTTTGGGTTATTAAACATTGCAATATAAACTTTCATGAAAGTCGAAATCATAGAAAATTGCAGCTATAGGAACTTAAGGAAATTTTTAATGAGTCTTGTGAAAATGCAAGAATCTATAAAAAGAGAGTAAAAACATTACATGATAAACTCATTGCTTGAAAGTAATTTTTCATCGGGCAAAAATTTCTCCTCTATCATTTTAATATTCAACTTTTTCTAAGTAAGTTAAGATCTCAGGACCCTTTATTATAACTAATATATTTCCATATGGTGTAGTTGAAATTCAAAGCATATCGTGTAATATCTCAGATCACCCGCATATAGATATTGTCCATTTTGGGTCTTGACTCAGCCAAGCCCTCACGGTTTTGCTTTTCCTAAGGCCTTCCCAGGAGGTCACCCATCCTAAACTACTCTTACCCAAGCACATTTAACCTCGAAGTTTCGATGGGATCTGGTCCATTAGGTCATGAAAAACGTGCCTGTGAGGGAGAGGTATCCATACCCTTATAAGGCATGCTTCGTTCTCCTCTCCAACTAATGTGAAATCTCACACTTTCGACCCCCTTAGGGCCTAACCCTTTTTTTGGGGTCCAGCCAAGTTGTCACAACGGTTCGGGCACCAGTTCTGATACCATTTGTAACATCCCAGATCACCCGCTTATAGATATTGTCTGCTTTGGGCCTTGCCTCAGCCAAGCTCTCGTAGTTTTGCTTTTCCCGAGGCCTTCCCAGGAGGTCACCCATCCTAGAACTACTCTCATCCAAGCACATTTAACCTTAGAGTTCTGATGGAATCAGGTTCATTAGGCCATGGAAAACGTGTCTGTAAGGGAGAGGTATCCACACCCTTATAAGACGTGCTTTGTTCCTCCCTCCAACTGATGTGGAATCTCACACTTATAGTTTATAAAGAGTGATATTGTTTTTTATACACCTATGTGATGGTGTATAAATAGGAAATTTACTTTTAGGTAGTAATTTCACTGTAACATCCCAGATCACCCGCTTACAGATATTGTTCGCTTTAGGCCTTGGCCCAGCTAAGCCCTCACGGTTTTACATTTTTCGAGGCCTTTTTAGGAGGTCATCCATCCTAAAACTAATCTCGCCCAAGCACATTTAGCATCGGAGTTCCAATGGGATCTGAAGCATTAGGCCATGAAAAACAAGTTTGTAAGGAAAGGGTATTCGTAACCTTATAAGGCGTACTTCGTTCCCCTACCTAATCAACGTGGGATCTCACACTCTCCACCCCCTTAGGGCCCTAACCTCCTTGGGGCTCAGCCTAGCTGGCACAACGGTTCGGGTACAGGCTCTGATACCACTGTAGCAGCCCAGATCACCCGTTGACATATATTGTCCGCTTTGGGCCTTGGCCTAACCAAGCGCTCACGGTTTTGCTTTTACCGAGGCCTTCCTAAGAGGTCACCCATCCTGGTACTACTCTCACCCAAGCACATTTAACCTCAGAGTTCTGATGGGATTTGGTGCATTAGGCCATAAAAACGCGTCTGTATGGGAAAGGCCTAGCCTCCTGCCGGTCCAACTGGCCCGAGTACTGGCTCTGATACCACTGTAACATCCCAGATCACCCGCTTATAGATATTGTCTGCATTAGGCCTTGGCCCAGCCAAGCTCTCACGGTTTTGCTTTTCTCGAGGCCTTCCCGGGAGGTCACCCATCCTAGAACTACTCTCAGCCAAGCACATTTAACATCGAAGTTTCGATGGGATCCGGTGCAATAGGCCATGGAAAACACGTCTATAAGGGAGAGGTATCTGTACCCTTATAAGGCGTACTTTGTTCTCCTCTCCAACCGATGTGGGATCTCTAAACTATTTAAGGATAATGGATATCATCTCAAACCCTATTATGAGAAAGTTAATAGTACAATGGAGGAGGAAATAGATTTACCAAGCCTGTTTTGCTCCAAAAAATGAAATATAACATCTTTGAGCCAATGACATTAAATGAAAGAGCTCTTGGAAGGCATCCTAAGTTTATCTATTATTTTATTTTGTTTATTCATATTTTGGGGTTTCTTTTAATTTTTGTAGGTTTTACTTGCCTTCGACACCAAAGGGGTTGGAATTCAGATTAATCAAGAAAGAAAACCAAGGAATCCAAGATTTTATATACTTGTGTAGGTACTTGTACACACCTATGCCTTTGGAATGTTTAGCTAACTATAAACATGTGGAGATGCACAATTTAATTAGTGAAGTGACATGGTCGTGTGTAATCTTTCATTCCCATATAAGGACATGATCCTTTATATGGCCGTGTACATAACCATATCTAGTATAAAAAACCCTATAACATTAAATTGATTTAATTCTTCACTCACCCATTTATCAACTGCACCCACCCCAACATCATCACTAAGGCCCTATTCTATGAAAACATCAACTAGATGCATCACAACACAGGAACAAGGATACAAAGGTTCCACACGAAGCCATGCCCAAATTTGGAGTAGCACAAATATTTGTAACACCATCAAATTCCATCATCTTCAACTTTACATAGAGGAGTCATAGGAAGAACTAAACTAAAGGTTAAGAGAACAATGCTAACAACCTATGAAGAAATGCCATATGAACTATCCTTTCTAGAGATGTAGATGCAATTAAAATAAACTGTTAAATGTTATACTACAATGCCTGCCACACTAACACCCAATCTTTTACCAAGTCTATCCCTATCTTATTCTCCATAACCATAACAAGGTAGACCCCTCATTGTGATCCAAAATGCAAAAAGGGAAGAAAGAGGAGCTGGTTAGCAAAATCAAGCTTAAAGTCGGAGGTTTCAATGTCTTCTAAGATGAATAAGATAAACAAAGGTATGAAGAACTTTGCAAATGAAAAATCTATGCTTATAAGTATATTCATACTTATACCATCGAAGAATTGAAAATCAAAGAGGAATTTAAAGCTTTGGTAAATTAATTGGGTTTGGCATGCTTATTTTAATGTCCGATTACTTGTTTTTGTTAAACTAATAAGAGAGTTTTATACAAATTTTTAGTTTAATGATGAGCCTAATCTTAACTTTTTTACAAAAGGGATTATAGAGTTTATGATGATGGGAAGGGAATTATCTTGTTCCATTAATGAATTCAATATTACAATGAGGTTAACTAAAAAGGCTTATGCTACAAAATATTTGTTTATATATTCAAAATGTGATTATTTATTTGAATTTCAACTTTTTAAATTATGGAGTGAATGTTCTTTTGATTTTGCATCATAACATCCAAGTTCCTCGAAAAATTCATACCTAAAGAAACATATTTTAAAATGTTTACAAAATTTCCTAGTCTATAACTTTTTTAGACGATGAAATAGTGTAGGGACATTAGCTAAAGTTGAAATATATTTTTTGTTGTTTATAAAGAAAAATATTGTAATAAACTTATGATATTGGTTGATTATGCGATATTGTTCTATGATTCAAAAGAAAATTAAATTGCTAATCCTATGTTTATACATCACACAATAAGCAGTTAATTTGGATTTACTTGAATTGTATAATATTAAAATGCACATTACTTATGGGATGGAACCCTTAAATCTAAATTGCTTATATAGGATGGGAATCATCATATAATAGTTCAATTGCATCTTCAATTTTGTTTGACTTAGATAAGTTTTTATTAGTTTGAGAACATTCCAATACACCAAACCTTTAGAAGGAAAACATCTTGCTACCAAATCATAAGAAAATTTCCCTTACTCTTCCTCAATTCGTCTAACTTTCCCATCCTAACTTAAAAGGTTTGAAAGCAAATTATCTAGAATGGAACACAATCCGATGACTTCTTTTTAGACTAAGGGTTCAGGCCCCCTTTTCCAACTTCTTCTTATATTTGTCATTCATTCCAACCACCCTAACTATAAAACAAAACATGGCAGTCTCTTCTTCTCTATTGTTTTACTTCCTATTTTTTATTTAATTTAAACATTAGGGATAATGTTTTAAATAGGTATGTGTTGGGGATATTCTCCCTTATTATGATTTTATGGTATGTTGCATTTTTAGGGTGTTTGAACGCTTTCTTTTAAATTTCTTGTTTGTACCTAATGCTTTTAAAAATTGTGCAAAATGAGACTTAAATTTATCAAGATGAAGGCTAAACAATTTGATAATCTAAAATAACTAATGGTATGCACTTAGACAAAGATTGACAATTTGATTGATGAATTTTGTTGTAAATTTTTATTTTCTAAGTTATTCAATTTGTATTCAATTCAACTTTTGAAGATGGTTTCCCGTTGATGCTTGTTTTCATTTATTCAAAAAATAATAATTATGTCTATATTATATTTACATTGATAGAAGGGCACTTGGTCACATTTTTCTTAGCCTTTTATTCTATTTGAATACCTTTAATTAAATATGTGTGGTTTTAGCCTATAGTTCTCTCTTTCCAACCCTTAACCCAAGCCCTATTGCAACCAATTAATAGTTCTCTCTTTCCAACCCTTAACCTAAGCCCTATTGCAACTAATTAACAAAAATCATTTTGATTTATGCCATCATGTGCTCATGGTGAGAGAAAATTGGTGTATGTGCAAGTTTATGGTAGTGTATTCTTTGTGACAAGAGTTCCACAGTAAACATTTAAACCCAAACACTTGTGTGAAACAGTGAACGCAGAGGGGAAATTCATCAAGGCTTTATACATACGTTTGAATGATATTGTCTTTAGGTTTCTATGTTCATATTTTTTTGGCTGAAAATCAACTTCTATTTGATTTGATACTTAACTCTTTTTTTGTCTAAGTTTTAAGAAGCGTGTATCGATCAATCTCATAAGAAATGGTTTGGTAAAAATTATTTGGTCATCTTCTTTTGTTAGTCTTTCATATTCTTAACGAAAAGCAATAATTAAGTGTGCGGAAATTTTATATGGCATAAATTTTCCTTACTTTTAGCATTCAAAATCTTCCATAATCATGTCTTAATATGTTCAAAACTTATTATTTTGTTTATTTTTACAAGATAAGGTTTGAAGATTTAGGATAACAAAATGTTTTATTTTCCAAATTAGGATCACATTATGAGAATCAAAGTGAAATCTAGAAAAATTTTCTACCATGATTTTATTCGTGGCTATGCTCAACGAAATTTGGAATTTTCAGACTTCAAATATATAAGAAAAGAACATGTTAAAAGTGGTTTAAAGCCTAATCTTGGCCAGATCTTGATGAAAATCAATAAATTCATAATCTAGGGGATCCAAAGATTCATAAACATAAGCTTCCCACATAGGTTTTAATGTCTGTAAATAGGGCAAGATATGAAGGAGCAAGGCATCCCATATCCAGCTACATTTTCTAGCTTCTAAAAGTCCCCTTATTTTCTTCTTTTTTTAGTAGATATTAGAGTTTTTTTCTTTAGTTTATAGCTGTTAAATTGGCCATTATTATCTATGTCTTTTATTCTTTGTTAAAGGATGTTGAACCCTTTTTGGAACTTTGAAGAATGGGAGGCAACTAGGTCTTATAGTTCACTATTTCATTTATTCATGTATTTAATTTCTTACCTATGCTTCTATTCTATGATTATTTTCAATTGATTTCTGATGAGCGTGATTAGTTTATTAGTTGAAATGGTCATTTCCTAAATTAAAGTTTGAATACGAAAAATTTCAATTGTTTTAATCATTTGTAGCAATTAGGAGTTTAATTTACTATGTCAAAAATTATTACTTTTAGGAAAAAACATTCAACTAGATTAAATGCCACTGTGGATATTGTGTTATCTTGTCTAGATTGTCTTTCTTTTTTCAATGTTATAGTTAATTAAATTTTAGATTGTATCTAATGTTTTTAAGCAATAAGGGTTAATTGAATTGCATGTTTTGATTAACTAATCCTAAGGAAAGATGGATATTTAGTATAATATCAAATATAAAATTGATGAAATAATTACTTTTTTCCAATGATCAATGTGGTTCCAAGGGTTAAAGCAACCATAAACCAAGGTTTGTTTTATTGATAACTCTCATTTAATTACTTCCTTTATTTTTTTATTGCAAAATTGATAAAACCCCAAGGAAGGATGGATATTTAGTATAATATCAACTATAAAATTGATGAAATAATTATTTTTGTTCCAATGATCAATGTGGTTCTAAGGGTTAAAGCAACCATAAACCAAGGTTTGCTTTATTTATAACTGTCATTTAATTACTTCGTTTATTTTCTTTATTGCAAAATTGATCAAACCCCCACCCATTCTATTAATTATTTTCTTTCATAACGATTAGCAAACAAGAAGTCCTTATGAGATCAATCCTACTTCCCTCTATTATATTTGTTTAATTTCAAAATTTAGAAATTAATTTAGGGTACAAACGATAGTTTCACCACTTGGTACAGTTTGCGTTAAGATATTGTATTCTTTATACTCAATTATGGTATTCCTAAATAAAAGTGAAGTTGCTGCTTAGGTATGGTATAGTTTGTAATGAGTAATGATATTGATTCTACTAATTTCTAATAGGATATTCACAAAGTTAGGGTACCATTAATATGCTAGAAGTTAAGTGATGGTTTTTTTAAAAACATTTTCTTAGTACAAATTTCACTATGTAATGGTGGTATTTTTTAAAAGGCTTATAGTTTTTGCAATTTGGAGATATGGTATTTGAACATTGACTCAATATTTTTAAAATTGTTAGTTACAGTAGTTAACTAGGGAAATTGTATTAGTCGAGATGGATGATAACTCTACAAAATGCCCATATTTCATTTTCGTTGCTAACAAATACATATTTACAAAAATTCAATCTATAGGCAATAAAAACATATTGGAAAAAATAACAAAATTAAACTTTATATAAATTTTCAAAAAATAAATAAAATAATGCTTATATCATACAACAAATATTGCTATACCAATTAGATAACGCATATATATTACATAAACTATACCACTAGATATTACAATCGATACTAGCTTATGATAATAATTGCAAGTGAACAAACCAAAATAGACTACAGAAAAATTTATTATTATTGAAATGGAGCTTAAGTAGATTGATCTAATTAAGGTGTTAAGATTGCCTATTGGTGGTGAAATAGGCCTTATATATGGTGGATTTCATTGAGGTGATAGGAATGCGTATTATTGGAAAAATGGAGCTTAAAAGGGATCTTTTAGTTGAGGTTCCAAGGGAAAGCATAGAGAAAGACCAAATAGCATATGATGTTGCACTTATCTTCTTCCATCATGATTAAAACTAAAATGTCAATAACTTTTCATACATAAACCTAAATTTATGGACATATATTAAACCAACAAGTTAGTCACTTATTATATGTAAATATGTAGAATTTGGTGATATGATCATGTTTAATGCTACTTATGTTATCAAATGTTCTGTCTAAACCAATATCTAAACAAATCTATTAGAAACAAAATAGGTTGACATCTAAAAACATTATATAAGGAGAGAAAGAGCGGACATCATATGCTAACTACTTTGCTATATAGGCATATAAAAAGTAAAGGGGGAGATTTAATAAAGATTTGGATTCTTTGTTTTAAGGTTCTCTAAGAGAGATACTATTGGACCTCGAACTGTTTTTAGAAGTTAGAATTATTAAATGAGAAATTTTGGCGATTAGTCATGAGTAAGAACAAATAAATAAAATTTTTTGAATTAGAAATGATAGCCAATAGTAAAGTAGTGAATGAAAAATGTGGATAGAATCATGTTTTGCTTTGGTGTTTTTGGTGGATAAGAGATTTTGAAATGGGAAAAATTAAGATGAAAGTTAGAAGTAAAATAAAAGAAAAAAAGAAGTTAAATATGTGTAGTAAGTTGATGAAAGATATGCAATTTTTGGACATCAGAGTTGAAAGTTGTGGTCCTTATAAGGGAAGATGCTTAGGAGCGTAGATGCATCATCTATGAAGATGTATTATCTACAAACACATATCGTCTGTGATGACGTCACATTATCTATGATGACATCATATCTTCTGTAGAGACGTGTCGTCTGTGATGATATCATATCGTCCTAAGAGTTGCATCATCTTAAGTTGACTTTGCTTCGTCTTAAGTTGACTCTGATTCGTCTTAAGACTTGCATCGTCTTTAGTTGACTTTGTTTCATCTTAAGTTGACTCTGCTTCGTCTTAAGAGTTGCATCGTCTTAATTTGACATTGCTCCGTCTTAAGTTGACTTCGCTTAGCCTTAAGAGTTGCATCGTTTTAAGTTGACTTTGCTTCGTCTTAAGTTGACTTTGCTTCGTCTTAAGAGTTGCATCGTCTTAAGTTGACTTTACTTTGTTTAACCTTTGCTTCGTCTGCTTCTTGCTATCATCTTCTTTTTGCTTCGTCTTCTTTCTGATTCGTCTGCCTTTTGCTTTGTCTGCCTCTTTGCTTCGTCTGCTTTTTGCTTATGTGACCAAAACTTCTTCTTCTGTACACTATTCTTTTGATGCTATCGTCTGGTCCATTTTGACCTTCAAACGATAGAAATTGTCTTCGAGGTCTTCACAAAAGTTGTAGATCTCAAAGTCCTCTTTAAAACCGTCTTAAGATGATTTTAATCCGACATATATATAGAGAGTTATGTCATTTGTCCCAAGACAGGTTCTGTATGATAGAGGACGAAAACCATGTTTGATTATTTCGGCCATAGCTTTGTCATCCAACCTCCAAATGATGTGAATCTTATACCAATAGATTCCTACTACATTTTTCTACCTCTCCATGAAAGTTATAGCTTTTGATGCTATTTTGAAAAGGATTGATTGAATCAAGGTAAGGGTATGGGTTAGAAGGGTATGAATTTGATATGTTGCTGAACATGCTCTGGTACTTTGATGATATCTTGACTTGTAGAGCTCCGAATGAGATGATTCTTATTTCAAATAAACTAGAGATATAGAGTTATAAATTGTTGGGAGGAAGCGAATTGTAAATTAGTGCCTAAGACTTTCAAATTCTGCATAGAAGTAGGGAATAGTGTACTGTTTCAGTATAATAACAGTCTAAAAATGTTTGGGGCAATACTTTCAGATTTCTGAACTAAATTGAATGATTTTGGGTGTCATTAGAAACTTATGACAATGAGAAACAATTTTCTAGAAGAAAGTGTTATGTCAGAATGTTCAAGGATATTTTTGGCAAGACACTTAAGCACAAAAGACATTAGGCATGAATGGAAGGGCAAATGGGACTTTTTGGACTCATTAAGGGCATAAAAGGAAGAAGAAATTATGGTCTTACATTTTAAGAAGAGAGAAGAACGAAAATTGAAGAGAAAAAGAGAGAGTGTCAAGAAGAAGAGAGAGAAATAAGAAAAGTATAAGAGAAGGAGAGCAAGAAGAGAGTTGAGCTAGGGTTTAATTCTTCTTAGTCTTCAAGGAAGATTTTGCAGTTGTTCAAGATGGGAAAAGGTAAAGGAAGAGAAGAGCTTCCATTTGAGCTAAGGATCCTTTTATTTGGTGAAGAATGAAGGTAAGATCATTTTAAATCTTTTGGATTTTTGAAAGGATTTTAGTTCAGGGAGTTTAGAAAATGCTTGGGTTTAAGTATTCTGAAAACAATTTTAGTGATTGTGCTTTGAGAAATTTTCAATTGAAAACCCTCTTGAGTGGAATTTTTTTATTGTATAAAGGGATCAAAAGAGGCAAGAGGAACAAGAGAAGAGGCATTTTGAGCAAGTCTATAAGCAAGGAAATCAACGTGGGTACATGTTTATAATAGAGTAAATAAGCCACTAATGTTTTCTTTGAATCAAGAAAGTTTAATGCTTCCAATTGCATCATAAGTGTTGCATCTATTGCTTTTGAATGATTTAAGAAAGTGCTGCATATTTTTTATACGAATTTTCTTTGATTTATGAAAATGATTTTGCAAGGATATTAAGTTTATGAAATCAAGTTTCAAAAATGTGTCATTTTGGGTAACAAGTTTACAAGTCATGAATTACATATTATGTGAGTTTGTGGTGGTCCCCTAAGTTAAGTCAAGTGCACTTCGACTAAAGACTTCTCCCGCCTACCCGCTAGTGGCATGGAGCTCCTTCACGGAGTCCCATAAGTTCACGGCTACACAGGACCATTATGTGAAAATGTGTAGTACGTTCTGTTTTTAGATCCACCCGAACCAATTTGATGTGCTATTGTGCCCATGATATGCTCCCGAACCATTTTGATATGCTTATGTGCTCATGATAAGTTGACAAGAGTGATGCATACATAATTTTCATCTCCCAAACCATTTTGATGTTCTTATGTGTTTATGTTATATAAAGAAGATTGATGCATTCATATTTTGTAGTTTGAGATTTTGACTACATGATGAGAATTTTTAGAAACAAGTGATTTATGAACTCAATGAGAATTTTCTATGACAAATTAATGTTTTCAAAGGGTTTTTGCTTATTTTCTGTTATAAACTGTTCCCCACAATCTATCAAGCTCACGCCCTTTCTGTCCCATCTTCAGGTGATAGCTAAGAGATCAAGTGATCAAGAGCCTAAGGGAATTTCTTCAAATTTGCTATTTTGTATTTTGTAATAAGCCAATGGTCTAGTTTTTAATATGTAAATATAGTTTATCAAACTCTTCCGCTTTAGTAATGAAATAATAGACTGAGGTAGTTTCAATTGTATATGTTCATTTTGACTTCCTTGGAAAAGGGTTGAGTTAAAGTAATAAGTGTGTTTTGATGTTTGAGTATTGTGGGCACGCCACCCTTGTGGAATGATGTCTAATAAGGGTTTATGGAAATAACCCTATAGGATAATATGCTCATGTTTTATGATTTCGCAAGAGGTTGGGCTTCGGAATCAAGCGGGTCCAACAAAATTCATCTATATCTTTTAACTTATTCTCCCATATCCCCTTCAACATGCCTTAATTTGCAAATAAATCCTTTATTCTTTGTTGTCACAATATAAAATTCCTAGTTTCATTAAATTTTCTCATTTCAAACTTTGCAATCGAGCTTATTGTTGCCTCAAATATGCTTTGATACAACTTATTAACAAACTAGATAGCAAGAATGAGGATAATGAAAGAAATCAAACTAAAACATAATAATTTTTTTAACAAGGTTTAACCAATTTGATGCTACATCCTTAGGACCTAAGAGCAACTAATTCACTATTGAATAATTATAATGATGATTATATCAAGCTAGGTTTGAAATAGTATGCCTATATATGACCTTAGCTAATACAATTTTACTTAAATAGATCCTTACCAAGCCTAACGTAGTTTAATTATAATTATAGTGGGCCTTATAATCTTTTAAATGCTTAAATTCTACTAAAATATTTTTTAAAATAAGGGTGACTATGGTGTCATCAATATATTTTTCTAAAATATGAGATGAATTTTGGAATGACTATGTCCCTAGAGCATTGATCCCCCTACTTCTTTGGATAATACACATTTTCAAAAATTTCGCATTCAAATAACTAATTAAGTCAATGTAACATATTCTTAGGGTACCAAAATTACTGATGAAATGGCTCCATATAAGTATCTAAGGATGCACATAATATCTAATAGATGTGATTCTCTAGGACTTGATTAAGATCTAGAACATAAGGGAACACTAAACATGATATCAGGCTTACTTCTGATAAGATAAAGCAGCACCAATCATGCCCTGATAAAGCTTTACATATACCAATTTACCCTCTTTATCTTTGTTCAATTTTGTTATAATGCCCATAGGTGTCCCTAATGATTTCCTTAATCTCTGTAGCATTTAAGTAGATATTTGTATATTTTGCTTGATTTGGAATCTAATAAAGAAGTTAAGCTTTTCGATCATGCTCATCTTAAAATCCCTATTCATACACTTGGAAAATTCTTTACACATGTTCTTATGCAGCATTAAAATTAATACCATTATAAAATTTTCCTTAAATGAAACAATTTAAACACTTTTAACATCCATTTAGAACAATTTGAAATTCATGTAAGATGTAAATGCAAGCAAAAGCCTAATGACTTCTAGCCTAGTCATTAAAGCAAAAGTTTCCTCGAAGTTTATGACTTTTTCTTAATTATATCCTTTTGTTACCAATGTAGCTTTGTTTCTCGGAATAGTACCTGATCCATTTAATTTATTTTTAAGACCCATTTGGTACCTTTGGTTTAGTGATAACTAGGTTTAGGTATTAAAGTTTGCACTTTACTCCTTTAAAATTAAGTTAACTCCCCATTCGTAATAAGAATGCAACATTCATCATTAAGGGCTTCTTCTATTATCTTAGGTTTGACTTGAGAGGTGAAAGCAAGATAAGATCTAGTAATCACCCCTTATTGAACATCACGTAAAATTTGATTTAGAGGATGACTCTTCTTGAATTTCCAATCTCTTCAGAGTTCCTCATCCTTCTTACTTCCTTTGATTGGTTTAACAATATGTTTGTGAGCAATGTTTTAGGTTGATCCCTTTTGTTTCCTTCAATGGCTAATGTCTCTGGTTCTTTGGATATACCTATATCATCATCTTCAAGATCTTTCTTGGATACAAGAGGGTTCGATTCATCAAAGATAACATGCATAGATTCTTTAATAGTAAGGATCTTTCTATTAAACACCCTATATGTTTTGTTAGTTAAGGAATAACTAAGAAAAATTCCCTCATCCTCTTTGGAATTAAACTTTCTTGAGTTATCTTTAGTGTTCAAGACATAGCATTTACAACTAAAAACTTAGAAGTAATTAATTTTTGGCTTCTTCCTATGACAAAGTTTATAAGGAGTTTTATCTTAAATTGATCTTATATAGACTTTATTTGAGATGTGATATGTAGTGGTGACTGCCTCTACCTGAAAATACATATGAAGATTATACTCATCAATTATGGTCCTAACCAGTGTTTTGAAAATCGGACCGAACCGGTAGGTCGGACCAGAGAATCGGTGACCCGGAGCATGAAATGGTCCGGTTTAGCCCTTATTTTTTATGAGTGATTAAGAAAGGATCTGTCGATCCATTTAAAATGCCTTGATTTTGATGATTTTAACTTGACAAGAAGTCTTGTTTGAATGGCATATTAGTTAAGTTTGGTTTTTAGCAGTGAATTAACCGAAAACCTCTGCAAGTGATTGAAGCAGCTGAAAAAAAACCCTCTAAAAACCACTTCAATCTTTGCTAGACGCTTGAAAGCTGTCCAAAGTCTCCACCTTTACATTGCTCCTTGCTTTTCAAGTTTCAACTATACCTGTTTCATATTTATGCTCTAAACTCCGAAACCCTCCTTCGAATAGACAAAATTTTGACTATAACACTGTCTCTGTTTGCTCTATCCTGTTGTCTTGTTTTGTGTTATATTGGTGAAATTAAAAAAAAAAGTATGTTTTGAAGTTTATAATTAAATAAA
>JANZLH020000065.1:843354-854729 GCA_026770325.2 Erythroxylum fimbriatum
AAATAAGGAGTAATGAAGACGATCACATTTTATGATTCAGCGAGGGTTAGGTTTGGCACCCAACATTTGTCGTATCAAAGCAAGAAGATGAATCGATGACGGTTAAGGAGATGACAAGGAACCACGGTCAAGTATTACAAGGAACCAAGCGTTGGGCTCTGGAAACAAGCGGGACCCAACAGATGTGGTATCAAAGCAAGAGTTGGATTCCGGGAGCAAGCGAGACCCAATAACGAGATTGGGAATTGCCAATTTAAATAGCTTTATTGAGTTGAGAGCTATTTCGATCATAATTGAACACTTATTGAAAAATGAGCAAGGAGAGCATAGGCAGGAGTTCAGAATGAAGAGGCCTAGTGAATTTCAAGCTGATTCTAGTAGAAGATTCAGTAAACACCAGAGTAAACCATCACAATCACAACCGAGATCGAGACATTCAGGGTTTAGGCTGAGAAGTTCCTTTGTTTATTCTAGTAGAGGTTAGGCACCTGGAGGACAGACACATAACAAGCAACCACCACAGACGCCTAGCTATGAGCACTGTACGAAAAGACATGGTGGTGAATGTTTGAAGATATCAGGAGCTTGCTTACATTGTGGTTCCTTTAAGCATCAGATTAGAGACTATCCTGCAACCTTTAGAGCACAGTCTAGAGTGAAAGGAGGATCAGTGATTGAAGCGAATGTCCAATAGAGTAGAATTGGTGGATCAAGATAGAGAGGCAGAGAGGCAGAGGTAAGGGTAGAGAAAGTTATGTAGGTCCTAATACTAGAACAGAGGTACGGAGCAATCGGTCATAGTCCTAGGCCAGGATTTACGCCATTATCAGATAAGAGGCACAGAACTCCCCAAATGTGGTTGTAGGTGTGTTATATGTCTTTCAATTTGAGGCATTTGTATTGCTAGATCTAGGATCTACGCATTCATTTATTTCTCCTCATCTGGAATCTAAACTGTACTATAGGAGAGAAATGTTGAAATATGGCTTAGAGGTAAGTATTCCATTAGGTCATACTACTGTGAGTGGAGACGTTTGTAAAAAGTGTATTATTCAGGTTGATTAGGCAAAGTTAGAAGTTGACCTGATAGTATTGCAGTTAAGAGAGATAGACCTTATTCTAGGCATGGACTGGCTTGCGGCACATAGGGATGTAATGAACTGCTATACCAAGGAGGTGATTATTGAATCTCCTACATAGCTCAGAGTAATATTCTGAGCTGTTAGTCAAGCAGTGCCAGCCATATTGATTTCCTCGATGAATGCCCTTAGATTGATTCGAAGCGGATGTGAGGCTTATTTACCCTATATAACGGATACCTGAACTAAGCAGATAGTACAGAATATTCCTACTGTTAGGGATTTCCTAGACATGTTTCCCAATGAATTATGGCGTTACCACCATATAGGAAGACAGTTCACCATCGACCTTGTTCCAGGTACCGCTCCCATATCTATTCCTCCGTATAAGATGGCATCTGTTGAACTTAAGGAACTTAAGGCTCAATTACAGGCGTTATTAGAAAAGGGCTTCATCAAACCCATTGTGTAGCTCTAGTGTTGTTTGTGAAGAAGAAGTATGGGACTTTGAGATTTTGTATTGATTATAGACAATTAAATCGGGTGATAGTGAAGAACAAGTATCCTTTACCAATGATAGATGATTTACTTGATCAGTTATAGGGAGCTCAGGTGTTTACTAAGCTGAATTTGAGATCAGGGTACTATTAGTTGAAGATAACAGAAGTTGATGTACCAAAGAGTGCATTCAGGACCAGATATGGGCACTTTAAGTTTTTAGTGATGCCTTTTGGGTTGACAAATGCTCCAACAACTTTTATGGCATTGATGAACAAGGTATTTCAACCTTAACTAGACCACTTCGTGATTGTATTCATTGAAGATATTTTGGTGTATTAAAAGAACAGATAGGAACATTCCGAGCACTTAAGGTTGGTCCTACAAATAATGAGAGAGAAGCAATTGTATACCAAGTTCAGTAAGTGTGAATTTTGGCTTGATCAAATGGTGTTCTTGGTTCATATAGCATCTGGACAGGGCATTCAGGTAGACCCAAAGAAAGTTAAGGTAGTAATGAAATGGGAAGCCCCAAGAAATGTGTCTAAGATCTGGAGTTTTCTTCGATTAGATGTTATTACAGGAGGTTTGTCGAGGGGTTTCCACTAATCTTAACCCCTTTGACAAAGCTTTTGAGGAATTAAAACACCAATTGACTACAACACCAATGTTAGCTATACCATCAAGATCTGGAGGATATGTTGTGTATAGTGATGCTTCACATCAGAGGTAGTATGGTAAAGTGATTACATATGCATCGAGATAGTTAAGATCTCATGAGTTTAACTATCCGGTTCATGATTTAGAACTTAATACTGAGGCGTTTTCTTTGAAGATTTGGAGACATTATCTGTATGGTGAAACATTTTAGATATTTACAGATCATAGAAGCTTGAAATATTTGTTGAGTCAGAAAGAGTTGAATATGAGATAACAGAGGTGGATTGAACTGCTTAAAGAGTATGATTGCACGATTGAGTATCATCTTGGTATTGCTAATGTTGTGGCTGATGCATTAAGCAGAAAATCTAATAGCAATGTGGTGCAAGTTCAAGCCTCGAGGTTACCAAATTTAATTCAACTGAGAGCTTTGAATCTTGAGTTGAATTTAGGGCATAATGAAGCATTGTTAGCTACGTTAAAGCTTAGACCAGTATTGCATGAAAGGATCAGAAAAACTCAAAGCAAGGATCCAGAATTAGTAAAGCTCATTAAGAATTTGAAACAATATTTGAGTTGAGAGATGATGTATTATGGTTGAAACAGAGATTATGTGTATCTGAAGTGGATGATCTAAGAAGAGAAATTTTGAAGGAAGCTTAAATAGCAACTTATGCTATGCATCCTGGTACTACCAAGATGTACAATACGATAAAACAACATTTTTGGTGGCCAGGGATGAAGAAGCAAGTGGCAGAGTATGTTGCTAGATGTTTGACTTGCCAGTAGATTAAGGCAGAGCATCAGGCTCTAGTTGGGAAGTTATAGTTATTGCCTATTCGGGAGTGGAAATGGGAAAGGATTACTATGGATTTCATTATGGGTTTACCGAGGACTCCAAGGCAACATGATGCCATATAGGTCATTATTGACAGATTGACGCAATCGACCCATTTCTTACCTATGAAAGAGAATAATACACTAGATCAGTTGGCCCGTAGGTATGTAAATGACATTATGAGATTGTATGGAGTCCCGTTGTCTATTGTATCTGATCGGGATTTTAGATTTACTTTTAGATTTTGGGGTAGTTTACAAGCAACAGTGGGTTCAAAATTGAAATTTAGGGCAACATTTCATCCTCAGATAGACGGGCAGAATAAGAGGACTATTAGGACTGTTGCGGATATGCTTAGAGCTTGTATATTGGAGTTCCAAGGAGCATGGGATTAATATATGATTGTGATATTAATCATTCCAAACATTGATGGTCTAAGGAGTTTGATATTCGGGACTGTATTGGAAGTGTTTCAAATTTGTATATAAAAAGTGAAATGAGTACTCAATTAAGTGTTGAATGCCAGACTTAGATCTGATGAATATGATAAATGACTGTGCACTTTGAATAAAAGGTACCGATAAAATAATATGTAATTTGTTGCATTTCATTACTCTGTTATGCATAATCAAATAAAGGAGTTGTGACTGGAGTAACCCACGCAAAAAAGAGCGTAAAGCTCAAGAAATTTGCACAAGAGCCACAGACTCAATTGTTAATGAGCTCGGTATCCATAATAGGTACGCGACATTTATAAAATGAGCTTAGTATCCACAATGGGTATGGGACAGTTAAATAGGCACTCAGTCATAGCAAAATAAAAATGAAAGTGGAGTCGCATATGCATTTGCATATATATACATGTTGATGATATGAATGATTAAGTTGAATGATTGAATTTTTTTAAAATGATTGGATTTTTCTGAAATGTTTGTATTTTTAATGTGCTTGTTGAAAGATGATGTATATTGTGATTTAGTACATAAAACCTAATGATGTGAGATATGTGATTTGATTATGAATAATGTGATATATTTGTGAATTTGTTTATATACTTGTGATGTTTATATTCTGACTTAAGTGAGCACATAGATGATGATTCACTCACTGAGTTCGCAAACCCATCAAAACCGCAATGTTGATTTTCAGGTACTGAGGGGGCCTAGTTTCTAAAGCAATCTAGTGGCAGTCTAATATTGTCAATTTTGGAAACAAGAATGGCTCAAAGGTCTGGTCAGCTGATTTTGAAGAGTCTAGTTAGATCATTTTGGGTCCAGCATCCCGTTTCATGTTGTACATTTTGTATAGAGTTATGAACACTCACATGTTATGCATTACATATATACATGAAATATGAGTGTAATAACACAATGAATGTTTATGTTTGTGAATGAAATGGGAAAATGATCTTTTGAATACTTGTGTTCTATATGATGCCACCTTAAGTGATTGTTATTGTTCCAACATGTCATTCTAATAAGGTATGTCCTCGAATATCTTGTGAATGTTTGGGTATATGCTTTATGGTAGTGGTGTGTTACACCGTAGGTAAAATTATCGACAGATTGACTATATCCATCACTAAATTTACCAATGGAATACTATGTTTCGTTAGTAAATTTATCCACGGAATTATAATATCTGTAAGTAATTTTAGCGACGAGTAAACAATTTTTGTCACCAAATTTACATTGACATGCATTAGCTCCTCCAAATGGTGGTAACCTGACCCTTCCTTGCAGCATTTCCTGTTTTCTCTTCTGTGACATAATTTTAACTTGAAATTCACATTTTATTGATTATTACACTAATATAATATAAATTAAATATAACAATATATTATGGATGCAATAATAAATTTATTCGTATAATATCCTATTACTTACCAAGTTAATCGTTGTTATCACCTAATTGTAAATCATTTGGTTTGTATACATTTGAGTTCCTTTATTAGTTTGTATACATTTGGGTTCCTTCCAAAATTTATTAAATGGATTGAATAATGGATTACAATTCTATCTTTTAGCATATTAGTTAATATATCGCTAACAAAGATTATTAAGGTGATTAAAGGTTTGACATGAGGGGAACCATCGTACCCTAACTTATTTGCTTTAAATATGGAAGCATTATTAAGACTTGTGAAGCATATGATTAGCCTAGAAATGAACTTTAAGTTTTATGCTAAATGAAAAAATCTAGGCACTTATACTTTGTCATTTGTAAATAATCTTCTCCTTTTTTTCTAAGGTTGATTCTTGTTCTATAATGGGTCTAGTGAAAATCATTAAAAAATTCAAAGAGGTATTTGAATTAGTTATGAACAAGGAACAAAGTAATATTTATGTATCTTTAATTGCTTCTCATTTATCAAATTGGATTTCCAATCTCATCAGTATATAGGTATGATCACTACCTTTCACTTATTTAGAGAGTCCAATCTCCTAAAACAAACCTACTTACATTGAATTTTTGCCTTTCATTATCTAGAAGAGGATTGATAGTTGGTGTAACAAAATGCCTATCTTTCTGCTGAAATGATCCAATTGATAAACTTTATCTTAAAATCATTTCATATCTATTTATCAAATTATATTGTTTTCCTTGTTAGTTTAATTAAAGCAATCAAAAACTCATCGGAAGCATCGTATAGGCTAGAAACACCAATAATGATATTGCTAAAGTAGCAAGTAGAAATGTTTGCTTACTTAGAGATGAAAGAATGCTTGGAGTTGTTTCCTTAAAACTAGGTAATAAAATTACAATGATCAGAAGAGTTTGGAGCATCTTTATGGATAAATAATCTATTTGGTTCAAATGGATTCACTCATATTACCTAAAGTATGAAAGCTCTTAGTCTTGTGATCTTAAATATGATACCTTTTGGACTATACTTCATATCGTTAAGATAAGTCACTAAATAAGATTATTGTTTAAACATAATTTGGGAATTGATTTTTTTACCAATTTTTAGTTAGACAACTAGATTTATTTGGGGGATATAATTGAGATCAATGCTCTCTCACTTCTAAGAGATTTTATTCCACTAGTGATCATTATTAACGAAGTACTCAAAAAGAGTAAATTCAATATCAGTTAAAGCACTAAAGACGAAGTAATGACTTTTGATCGTAATTTTTCTCTTAACCCTACTAGTAGTGATTTTATCATTTAGCTTAATCATCCTTCATGTATCTTCTATAACTCCTCTTATAGAATTACAATGAGCAACAGAGCCCCTTTCATCCCTTGGCTACCTATTAAATGAAAGAACTTTAATCAGTAATAAAATATATGGCACAACTTTATCTTTAGCATTTACAGCATATGTTCCTTATATCTTGAGTCTGTAAAGTACTTACTTTTCTAATATGAGTACTCTACATTTATTTAGCATGAAATCCTTAATAGATTTAACTTATTATGCCTACAAACCTTTTAAAGGGATACTTTGATCTAGATTTCTTAAAGAAGATGGAAGTAAGATAAAAGTAATATACCAAATTTAAAGTCCTCTTTAGCATATTAGTATATGAGATTTGGAAGAAGAGGAACCTTAGGTTATTTAAAAGAAAATATAAGCATAAATAATAGGTACTTCTGGAAATATTACACAAATAAGGGAACAATAAATTGTTTTGAATAAGATAACCATCCTAAGTTGAGAAACTAATTGGTTTTGGCTTTATTTCCCAAAGAAACTGATGTGGTCTAGCTTTAACTATCTAAAAATGATGATAAGGAATAATGCACACTTATAACTAAAAGAGTAAAAAAGTTGCTCCTGTTAGTATTGAGAAAAGTTTAAAGTAATCCTTTAATTTTATATTATTGAGAAGTGTACAACATAATGTTCTATAATTTCATGAATTCATTTGCACTTTTCATACTATGCTATTCATTATTAGTGAAACCTTAAACTAATGCATCTAGTTGTTTATGCACTCTAGTAAAGTTGTGTAACCTACAACAAATTATAACAATGCCTTCTTTGTTTTCATATCATAATTGGGCGTTTTTAAAGGTATAATGGATCTTGCTTTTAAAACACCAAAATTTCTTTCAATAATATTTCTAAATGAATAATGTATGTAGTTAAACAATTTATATGAACCTTAAGTTCTTCCTTTTCCTCTAAAATTTTGCAAATGATATATTTCACCATGATATGATGAAAAAATTCAAGAATATTAGTATAGCTTGAATCAATAAAGCAGAGTTTACCTAAACATATAAAGAGTATAATGTTAATAAAAACAGATACAATTAATTTTAATTATTATATTTATTGACAAAAAAGTCGTATCTTATAGAGGCATAGTGAATTAGTTATATGGATTTGCTACCATCTCTAAAAAAACTTGAGAAACATTTACAATATCTTCTCTTCTAACCATTATATATGTATGTTATATAATCAATAACACCTAATATTGTATGTTTGATTGATTCCTTTAATATTGTATGTTTGATCAATTCCTTTACTCTTATATGGAATTTATTCATCAGTTGTGCTATGTATGACTCATATACACAAGTTAAAATCTTAAATTATTTTAGGAAGAATGCGTGTATTTTGAACAAATCTTAGGACACATTAATGGCCTATTTTGTATTCCTTTATAGAAATTAGAGGTAAAAGTATGGGTGGAAGACACAAGTGTTTTAAAATGGAAAAGGCTTTTTTTAGTTGAAGACACGATCTAGGACACCATGTTGTTATAGACCATGTTTAAAAAACAATAAGAATAACAACCAATGCCATATCCATGTCCCATGTTATTTTTATGATAGGCAACCTTATATAGAAATATGTTATTGGTAGAATTCAAACCCTAGTAGGATTCTAAAACTTATGACAATCATAATTATGATAGGTTAAGTTTAGTAAGGGCTATTTGAGTATAATGGTATCAGCTAAAGTTTATAATTAAGCATAGTTATATAAACATAATCTACATAAAAGCAAGTATATGATGTTTTTCAAGTTGATAGTTTTGATTAAACAATAGACAATTATAGCTATCGACTTTTATGGATGAAGATATAACTAATTGATCGAACCCATTAAAGATCTTCTTGTTGGTTATTATTTCTTTCTTTCTTTCTTTCATACAAATTTTATCCATCCTAAATCCACCATTATTTCTCAATAAGTACTATCATAGAGTAGTTGAAATAATAATGACTTCATTTATAAGGTTCAAACTTAAAAATTGCAACAAATTTGAGAATCTTAGACTATAACACAATGATTAAAGGATTTGATATCATATTAAGGCTTATTGAAGGTGTTTTAAAAGGATAATTCAGAAGAAATAAATAAGCTTAATTAGGAGGAGATATATATGCAAAAGGCTAGAACCATTTGATTATGTTTAGTAGATAAGGTCAGCCACTACATCATGGATATTGCATCGCTTAAAGAGATATGAAAGATGCTGAAAAATTAATACATCTCGATATCTCTCACAAAAAAGATTTATATAAACTAAAGATTATACAAGTGAAGATGTAGGAAGGATATATATGAAAAAAAACATACCAATACATTCAAATATGTAGTTCATGTTAAAGCTTGGCGTGACTATTATATAAGCAGATTAAAAAAACGATTTCACTTTTTTTGTCAAAATATGACAACTCAAGATTGAGAAGTTCAATGATATACTTAGGAGATTAAGTAGTATACAAAAATATTAGATTTAAGTAAGAATGTGATCTTTTTGTAAACCTTACATGATCTCTTTGTATACCTTATACGTAATAATCATGATGAAAGAGCCAAAATTGGTGAATAACATCTACAAACTGATAGGGACCACAATTGTAGGTGGAGAAGCCGCAATAGTTGAGAAAGGAAGATAGTACTATGTTATAAGAGATATAGATAATTCATCTTAATGGGTCAAGGATAAAGAGACTTTATAAGGAAAGTTTATTAGAGGGTGAAAAATTTTAGTCTGCCATTTTTATGAAATTAAACCTTTCATTTATTAAGTGAAGGATTAAATTAGTTGTTCTTGTTTTCCAACAATAAAAGACAACAATAAATGCAAGCAAACAAAGCATTTCAAGATTCAATTAAATGAATATTCAATTCTATGCAAAATTAAGTAACATAACATAATATATGATAGAACTTTCATCGAACACTTTATAGGCATAAGAAATTCATCCCTAACAATTAACAAAAACAATGGTAAGTGGTATTCTTCACCAACAGGAACACATTCAAATGCACAATGAACCATTAACAGCTGAAATAGACACAGACAACACAAACCATATCAATCAAAACTGACCCAAACAAAAGCTTCCCTAACAACAAAAAGGAAAAAAAAACAAATGCAAAGGAGGAATAACTAACCACGATAGACAATTAACCAGAGATCAAGATGACGACAATGCTGTATTGAACTGACGACCACCATGCTGAAGGAAGAGGAAAAAAATTTGCAAGATTTAGAGACATTCGATAGTAAGGGGGAGAGGCGTGGACGTTGGTTTAATCAAATAAGGAAACGACGTTGTTTTCCTTCCAATTAATACCACAAGCCCGACGTCATTTGAATTTACCTACGAAATGATGTTTCTATAAGTAAATTACCAACAAAAAAATGACTTTGTAGGTAATTCCCTATGGAATGGTACTTCCGTAGGGAATTTCCTTACGAACTGCTATTTTCGTAGGTAAATTACCTACATAATGGTGTTTCTGTAGGTAAATTCCCTATGGAAACATCCCTCTATAGTAATTTACCTACGAAACTCTATTTTTGTCGAGAAATTCCATTTGGAAACATATTTCCGTAAGTAAATTATCTATAAAAAAAATTCTATTGGTAAATTTTGTACGCAATTTTTATTGGGAACCATTAGCATCTATTTTTACGACTTTCACTATTCCATCGCTAAATTCTATCGACAAAGTTTGGTCTCTTCCTTTATCGATGGATTTGTTTTGGATTTTTTTTGTCGCAAATTACCTTTTTTCCTAACAAATTTACCTACGGAAAGCAATTTATGTCACTAATTTACTACAAAAAAATTTATGTTGATAAATTTTCGTTGGTAATTTGTAATTTTCTTGTAGTGTTTGAGGTTATCAAATTAACAAAGTAAGACTACAATCAATAATATAAAATATAAAATGACATTAATAAGCCTTGATTTTTTTTCTATTGGTTTGATATTCATTTTGACAGTTGCAATTTTCAACTTCTCTTTATCAAGTTCATAAACTATCTTCTTGAATTTATGAATTTATTTTGTTCTTATATTACCTTTTATCAAAATAATAAACTCATTAGTATTAATTATATCTTGTTATCATTCAAACATTGATTGGAACTTCCTTTGGTTTAACAATAGTTATAATTCTTGAATAATAAGATGGTCAACAATGCCAAAAAGATTGTTCCAATATTTTCTTATTTTAACTTTAACTTTTTCCTTTCCTTTTTCAAAATTTCTAATCAAATTTTTCTTTAAATGACAATATAATATATCTATATATTTAATTCAAAGAGTAAAATTTAATGATCTTAAATTCAAGTATCAAATTAGATTTTAAATATTTAAAATTTTTGAACTTAAATTTATAAAATATTAGAATAAATTATATAATAATACATGGAATTTAGTTCTCTAAATCCAATTTAATTAAAAATATGGTACAATTTAATTTATTTCTTATTTTAGCCATTATAACATATTCATAACCATACATATATATATAATTGTGATAAAAAAATTAATACAGTATAGTTTAATTTTAGATATTTTTCTTCAGCTCTTTCAATTTGATTTTTAATATGCAGGATCCAAGTACAACCCTAACATTAGTAATCAGAAAGAGAAGTGAGAACACCTTAAACCTTATTTGATTGAACTTATACTTTTAGTTTTTAAGGTTTCTTTTCAAATATGGTAAAAGGACTTCTTAAGTTGAGTTATTATTTTTTATTTCTTTATTTTCATAACTTACGAGAATTATAAAAAAGTATTTTTATTTTTTATTTTTACTATAATCAAAATTATTATTTTTAGTCAAATGAATTAGTAATTAATTAATGTAATATTAACTACTTTTTAAAACTTATATTCTTTACAGCTTAACTATTTACTACTAAATTTTTAAAAATTTTAAACTGAAAGTTCAATGCTAATTGTCTTCAAAAACTAGAAATATTTTCAAAATTTAAAGCTACCTTAATATTAAAAATTTTTAAATTTAAAATTATTTTTATCAATATAATAAAATTAAATATTTTTTGAAAATTAATTAAGAAATAAAT
>JANZLH020000065.1:873797-886115 GCA_026770325.2 Erythroxylum fimbriatum
GATATCAAACATTCCATTCCTTAAGTTATCACCTCAATTAACATTCCAAAACTTATTCAACCTTTAACCAATTAATCTAACATCAAACCAGGTTCATTTCAAACCTTAATCAAGTTCAAATATACCTTATATGGTTCAACAATTGCACAAAACTAAACATTTCTCATTTCAAAGCATTTCCCACGACTGTGGGAAGGAGCTAATGTAGCTCCCAGGATCGTGGGATGAGTGAATCGAAGGTTCACTATCCAATTGCCTTCAATTTGTTTCCAGATTTTAACACCTTCATATTCAATTCGATACACCTTCATCATAGTCCATTAATTACACCTCAATTACATCTTAGTTATTCTTCAATTCCTCATCAAATTCACATCTAATTCTAATTCAAAATCATTCATTTGGCAGCTCAAAACCATTGTCTTTTATGCTTCAAAAACCAAAATAGAATCTATCATACAAACATCATTTTCCAGAACTCATTTTATTATAAACACAACACATATTCTATCCCAATTTAAACATTATAGAATTTGTATTACCATATGCCATCAAGTTTAGAATTCCACTTACTTGTTTAACTTAAACTCATACTTCAATGAACAAGCCAATCTAGCCTTCCATGCAACAAGCACAACTCCAAGATCAAGGTGGAAGTAGGATTGATGATCTTAACACCAAAAAGAAAACAATATAGAAGATAGCATGATGTAGCTTTCTTGATACAGTAATTGGATGTGGTAATTAAACATAAACATAAGCAAGAGCATAGGGAAGGGAGGGCATGAGGTTTCGGTGGTGAGAGGAATGATGTAGAAAGAAGGCAGTAGAAACAACTAGAATGAAGGATGATCTGCTCTTGACTAAACCCTTATATGCAAGATGTCCTTGTTTTAAAAAGGACACATGTCATACTTAGAAGTGAGCTACTTGCCCCCTTTTATCATGTTGCCAAATGTCATTCAACTTTACTGCCATTTGTCTCTTATTTACTTATGCCACATGTCACTCAATGTATAAGCTTAGTCATCCACACTTTCCATGTATCAACTTGTCTTGCCACTTGACAATTTTCCTAGTTCAAATGTATATTTTAATTCATCAATTTTCTGATGGTAACAATTAATTCCAAGTTACTAATTATAATCTCAAACCAAAATTCAAGACTTAAGCAATACATGATCAAATCATAATCATTAAATCCTATCATATATACTTCCATAGACATGTAACATTCCTACTAAGGTGTAATTTGGGGCCTCACATGTAGTACCCTTTTTCTATCTGAATTTTTTTGTCATATGTCTCGAACAGTCACTATCAACTATCCATTGATTCTCCCCTGTCTCTGTTTTGAAACATAACTGCGAAAGCATTATCTCATTTTAGGTACCCAAATTTTTCTAAGTACTTTGGAGTAAGTAGTTTAACCTTTTAATCTACAAACATACATCTAAGATAATTTATTTTTACGAAAATTACGAGAATGAATAATGTGACCGTGTTTACCATAGTAATCACACAAAACAGATGAATGATAGTTGTTATGATTTTTCCACTTAACAGGTTTCTATTGTCTTGGTTATAGCTGCCATTGGATTTAACAAGAAGTTTTTGTATAGCCTGATATTGTTATTTTCATTATATCCTATTCTGACCTTATAGAAAATATGTTTACCACTACCAAGCAATGCATCAAGATTCTTCCTTCCATCAACGAAATTTACCAAATCTTTTTCTCAAGATAAGATCTTTCCAACACTTTTCTCCTTTTCAAGTTCTAAGGCGGCGACTTTTTCTTCTAATTGTTTTACCTTATCATAATCATTTTTTAATAGCGTATTTTCCAAGTTAGCTACTCTTTCTTTTAAAACTTCCTTTTTAGAAACCTTTTGCTTATATTCAACTTCAAGAGACAGATTCTTGGTTGCTAGATTCTCATTCATTGATTCCAATGATTTAATTTTACTCTGCAGAGATGCATCATTATTGTTGGACTTCTTAACTTCTTTAAAATATTTCATTGTCAACCTTTTATACTGATCATACAATTCATGATATGCATTTTTCAATTCATCAACTTCAATATTAGAGTTAGAATAACATACCTCATCATCTCCTGATTCAGTCAAGAAGCAAACGTTGCTGACTTCTTCTGGTTCTTCTTCTTCAAAGTTTTCATAATCCTCATCTGATGAGGTTGCAATCATCTCTTGTTTTCTGGATTTTTTTATTCTCTGACTTGTTCTTTTGAAGAAGAATACATTCTGGTCTTGTGTGTTCAGGCTTCTTGCAGTGATAGCATATAATTTGATTGTTTTGTGTATTATTATTGTTACCGTTGCCATTTGATAGGAACCTGTTGTTTCGAACTTTCTTTTTTCCTTCTCTTTTCTTCATTAGCTTCTTTTTATAGAAGCGGGCATATTTTCTAACCATAAAGTTGAACTCGTTATCTTTGTCTATTTGCAGCTTAGTGTCACTTTCATCACCTTTTGATTCATTAGTTGCTTTCAGCGCCATTCCTTTTTTGTAAGAGGATCCTTCATCTCACCTAATTTTGGTTTCGTGGATCATCATATTTCCTCGTAACCATTCGAGTGAAATAGTGCCTAGATCCTTTATCGTTTCTAAAGCTGTCATCTTAGGTCTCCATTCCTTTGAGAGTGACCTCAGAATCTTCGTTATAAAATGATCATTGGGATATATCTTTCCTAGGTTCTTTAAGGTCGTGATGATATTGTTGAAGCGTCTGAAGAATTCATCTATGGTCTCTCCCTATTTCATGCCAATAGTTTCGTATTGATGCACTAAAAGACTTATTCTATGCTTCTTTATCTTATTTGTTCCTTCAAATATGACTTGTAGTTTGTCCCACATTTCTTTTGTTGTAGAGCAGTAGGATATATTTTTATATTCTTTTGGAGAAAATGCACCTATTAGGTGATGTTTTACTTTAGCGTTTAGTTGTGCATTTCTCCTGTCATCATCAGTCCATACTTCTACATTATTATAGTGAGAATTGTAGCTCCAACTCTAATTGCTTGCCATACTTCAATATCTACATATTGGAGATAGATTGTCATTATCTCTTTTCAATATGAGTATTTGTTTTCATTGAAATAAGGAGGCTTTGAAACGGATTGTCCTTCAAAACTTCTCAAGGTGTTTTTCATGATCTTTCATGTGCTGTAAAACATAATAAATGTGAAACTTTGCTCTGATACCAAATGATAATGCAAACACACACAAGAGGCAGGTGAATTGTATGTGAAAAAAAAAATTTGCAAGTTACTTTCAATTCGTATAAAGACAGGGGCCTGATAAAAATTAAAATAATAAGAGCCTGTCAGAAAATAGTACCCTGTTAAACCACAGGAGTTTGCTAAAGTATAAGTCCTATTTAAATAATAAAAAGAAGATGCCCATTAAAATGAAAGGAATCGTCAGCAAGTTGAAAACAGAAAGAACCCATTATAAAAGTGAAGGAGCCTCTTACTGAAATGAACACACACAAAAAATATAATACGAAAATATAAAAGATAAATAGAGAGAGAGAGAGAGAAGAAGGACACAGTAGATTTATACTGGTTCGGCTTACAACCCAAGCTTACGTCCAGTCTCCAAGTATTCAACTTGAGTGTTTCACGATAAAATCAACGAGTAATTTGACGAGCCTCTCCAAGCTCACAAATTAATATTTTTCAAGGTTCTTCAACCTTTAACATTAGTATTTCACTAGCCTCTACAAGCTCTCAAATAAAAATGAGGTTTGCTTGATATGAGCTTCAGTAATCTCTCTCAACAGAGTTTCACTTTCTAACGCACAAGATAATTTTTTACAAAAATATCACTTTCAAGAATGTATATGCTTTTGATGAGTTTTGACAATATAGCTTCGCAAGCTTCTGTATCATTTTGTTGTTATTCATAGTTACATTGGCTCTTCTTTAAATAGTCAATTTCAACTAGCCTTTGCTTCATCTTACATCCTTAGTCAACTGGATAGGTTTAAATCTGAATAACTTCGATGTCATCTTTGCAAAAAAAATCTTCCAGTAATCATGTGGGTAATATATGTCCTTCATAATTAGTAGGATCCTTTCGGATAAACCATTTCTAATAAGGTAAGTTTATAATTAAGGTTCCTGCAAGAAAGAATGCGTATTTCTTATGATTTTATTTCCTTTTGAGAATAAGACCGTTAATTAAACAAGGAAATAAATACAATTTGAATTTTGAAATAATATATAGTTATCATCAAAATCGTTAACTGTAATCATTGAGCTAACAAAATGTTAATGATTGAATGTATGTTAATAGTGATGATTGGATATATCATAAAAGCTCTCTTTATATTGTCTCAAACATAATATTGGTAACATTTATATTGAACATGTACGTATTTTCTATGATTGACTTATGTTAATGTGATTAATGTTAATGATTGATTGTGTGTTGATAATGATAATTGGATGTATTGTAATCTTACTAAAATTTATGTTTTTTTATAGATATCCAATATAATGGAACATGATAAAAACAAATAAAAGAAAGTGGCAACTATGAAACTTGTAGAATGATGGGATTTGTAAATTCAACCAGATTTACTAATTAGTGTCATCAATTCAATTCCTAACCAACAACAACAACAACAACAAATGTCGGATACTAAATAAATTAGTCATACACAAGTTCATTTTGTCTCAAACAACAATGAAGCAACTAGTGCAAGTTTGTTAATCTTTAACACCTATAAATAGACTTATGTTGAAATATATATTTATATATTCTAATATTTTTCTTATCATTATTGATTTGTTGTCAAGTTCCAATGCTAATATTAAAAAAGATGTATAGGTAAAACTAAAGGTTATGAATTGCAATGAATAAATGTTACAATGAATAGCAAGTTGTCAATACAGAAACTCAACAAGGACATCCTATAGACAAGATTTTTTCGCACCTTTAGTGTTGTGTGAACTAATTTGATCATTTTATTAATATCTTATTTTAGGTAAACTATTAGGAACAATACCCGGACAATTTCCAATAAGAAATATACCGAAGAGTTGGTCTAGTGAATTCTTTTAAATTGATCTTCTATATCCGTATGAATCAACATTATTATTTTCAATCAAATAAAATGAACTGGTTCTCTTAGAAAAAGAAAAAAAGAAAAAAGCAATCAAGATCGATTATTAATGCTCATCCATCTTAAAGGAAAATCTTTTATAATTTATCACGTGAGGGGGATTTTAATGAATTTATAATATCTTTAATTATAATCACATAATAATCCAAGTGAACATTTAAACGATATATATATAATATAGCTAGATTCACCGGAATTTGACATACAATAAATCTTAGTGAAACTAACTCCAATTTTCAGAAATATATTAAATTAATTAATATTAATCTTTTAGATAATAAATATCTATTCAAATTCAAATTTGATTTATAAATATAGAAAATGCTTAATTATTAATAAACTAAGCATTTTGAAATTTTTGCATATTAAGTATATACAATATTAAAGTTATATATTTAGTTCAAATATATCAAAATATTCTTGATTCATAATGTATTTTATCCATTTCATAATTTATGTGCATTAATTTCAGATAATAAATTTCCATTTAAAAGGTCAAAATAAATTAATAATTATCTATGAAGGTTACTTATTAGTAATTTTAATTATTTTAATTATCTACAACACCAGAATTTCACATTCAATAGCTCCAAAGATTTAAATAAAATTATTGTGTAATATATATATATATATATACATATATATATATATGTATATGCGCACACATGTATTAAATGTGAAAATAAAATCAAATATATTAAAACATTCTTGATTTCTAATGTACTATTATTTGATTTTAATATATGTGTGTGTATATATGTGTGTGTGTGTATAGCGAAAACGGTCAATTTGATTTTAATCTTTCAAGATATTAAGATTTTACTGTAAAATAATATAATAGTTTTTTTAAAATCTAAAATAATATAATAGTTAAAAATTAACAATGTTCTATAAATAATGTAATTAATTTAAAATATTATTTTTCACGTATTCTAAAGATTATCACATTATTCTCTGTTATAAGAAGTGTATTGTACTTTTTCGAATATATATCAAAACATTGTTGATTAATTCTATTGTTCTATTACTTTTTTTTTTTAATCTTAGACCAGGGTATCCACCGGCGGACCCAGTGACTAATCCCCTCGCTGGCTTGTAGGCACCTCACAGGGTGAGACAGCTGGCCCAAGGATTTAAGGCTGCTCCATACCCAAAGACAAGGATCGAACCCCTGACCTTTGGTTAACGCTTCTATTACTTTTATTTATGGTACATTATAGTAAAACAAATATTATTTATTACAAGTTAAGATATGCTATAAAAATATTTCTAATATTTGTTTATAAAAACTATTATAATTCTTCAAAACTATCTATTTATAATAAGGTACTATAACTATTCTCCACATATATACATCTGAAAAAAAAAGTAAATTTAATTTTGAACTTCCAAAATGTTAAAATCTTATTCTAATAATTAAATAATATAGAAACTAAAAATTAACATAGTATTATTTTCACGTATTCCGAAAATTATCATATTATTCTCAGCTTATTGTACTTTTTAAATAGATTTATTAAGTTTATACTACAAGACTTTTAAACTTTTTACATATTTCTTTTTTTGAAATTATAATTGTACATGCGAGGTTTGTAGTGATTTTAATTTTTTTCATACATCTATAAATTCAATTTACATCCCGACAATAGAAAAAACAGTACAAAAACTTTTTAATACTTTTTTGCAAAAAGAAATTGATTAAATGAATAAATAAAGGTTACAAATACAAGAGAGTTCCAAGATAAGAGCATTGAAACTACAAAACAAGAGAGCTTATCCCATCGTATTTGCAGTAAACAGTATAAGGAAGAAGATGCATTATGAAAAGCTGCTTTCCAAGTATGTCCTTAGATGCGAAGAGAAGAGCGTACTGTTAGGCTGCATTGTTGTTGTAGCTTCTTTGTCAGAATGATCTCCCGAACCTTTGTTAAAATTGAGGAAATTAGGTACTCTTTCGTGGATGATTGATGTTTGAATCTTCGGAGATTTCGCTCTCTTCATAACCTATAAATACAAATGCCCAGAACAATTATGTGAATAGGTGATTACGCAGTAAGACCATCTGTAATCTCCAAGACGGTTGTGCCTGGATTCACCCAATAACAAGTAGTGACACAATTCTAAATTGTCTTGTTGAAAGGACAATCAAAAAAGAGGTGGTTGCAATATTCACTCTACATGGAGCACATTGGACAGTTGATGTCCATATGGAGATAAGGAATTCGGTCCGCTGTAGAGAATTTGTTCTGAATAATTAACCAATAGATGAAAGATATCCTCGGCATTAAGAATTTATTACATACCTTAGTGACCCAAGGGACTGCAGGTCGATGTTTGCGTAAGTTATCACAAAGAACACTGTTAGTGAGCTTCTCAATAGGAATACCTTTCTAGAAAAAGATATCCGGTTCAGATGGGGTGAGAAGATAGCTAGGCTGAAATTGCATTAGACTTCTGAGAAAATTCCAGCCATTGCCTTCAATGAATGAGGTCATCCGAGTTCTGAAAGGGAAGTCTGAAGATGCTCTTGGAAAAGGCATAAGGTGAATTAAGGGTACTCTGTTGGACTAATTGTCAAACCACAGAGAAACTAGGCGGCCATCCTTTATCTTACAGGAGAACTTTTTAATACCTTTTCACAAAATATTTATTGTTAGATTATTATTGGTAATTTTATATTTTTGTCATTGGAGATTTTTAAAAGTAACTAACACTAGTTCAATTTCTTATTATTTTTAAGAGAAACGTTAGATGAGAAGTTGATAAAAAATTTAAATCACGCTAATTATAAGTTATCAAATATGCATATTATTAAATATAAGTGAAAAGGTAAGAAGTTTTTAACTTAAATTTTGTTAATTTCAAACCTAAAATTTAGTTTAAATATAACTATGGTGATTAACGACAACTACAAGGGTTGACTGTTACCTAGTAAGTGACCATGTACCATGAATTCCCACCTGGGTGTTTAATATGATAACATTCAGCCTCCAGATCGCCAAGGACAAGGGAATATGACGCAAGCAAATCTTCATGTGGTTTTCAAGGTGAGATCAGCATGTTCAACGGCTGACTCCAAAAGATAATGATTATTTTATTTTTACTTGAAGCTTTTGAAAGTTGGACCAAAATTCTTGGCCTTTGACCATCTAGAAAATTAGACTTTCCAGTTGCGCTTACGTTAGACCAACACAAAAATTTCAGTGGGGTGAACGTGTTTATTTGAATTATGATCCTGATAATTCATTAGTTGTTAATTGATTGATCAAATAATATTATCTATTTATTTAAAAATATTTGATAAAATTAATTATTTAATATTAATTATTTATTTGTAAAATATCTTATAAAGATATAACTTTAAAAAATAATTTATAAAGATATGAGTACTATATTGGGCATTCTTCGATTCTTCGTATGTGCAATGTGCTCGATCCGTTCAGTTGTTTTTATGTTTATTTTCAAAGCTAAAAGAAGACGTATATAACGAGATGATAACTTTTTGCATATTCTGATTAAAATTTGATATTAATTTAATTTAAAAATATTAAATTTAAATAATAAACTTATTATCTCTTTTTGTATCTCTATCTCTATCTCTGTTTCTACTCTTTCTCTTTGAATACTTTCTAATAACTTTTAGATATAATAATTTTTTAGTCATTTCTCATCCGTTAGAAGAAAATGCTCCTTATAGAAGCGTTTTCAAAATCAACAAAATGAATTTAATTTATAAAATATAGTTATTAGTGGTTTGACATAATTAAACAGCTAAAAACTTTTTAATCCGCCAAAAAATGATTGATAATTTATTTGTTAAACAAGACTCCAAAAATGATTGATAAGTCATTTGCCAAACAAAACCTATATCAAGTTATGGTGGCCAAGGATAAAATCTCATATTTGAAATCGATTGAATTAGTTAGAAATATATAAATTTACACTATTTTTATCAAATTTTCTCACGAATTAACTTATTTTGTCAGTTGCATGTCATATATATACCTTAAAATTTATAAGGAAAACTATTATGTTATATGTTTTGATTAGTTAGTGCATATATATATATAAAACGTAAATTGTTATCTCAAATTTGACAATCAAGAGGATTCTTGAAAGGAAATAAACGTAATTTATAAATTAAATTTTATTTGTTGATAAATATTTTAATTATTCAAACTAATTTTATTTGAAATTTATGTATTTTAAGATATTTTAATTTTAATTATATATATTACATAATTATTAAGTTTAAGCAAAAATAAAATTTAAAGTAACTATCAAAATTAAAATAAATCAAATAATTAATTAATATTAAATAATTAGTAATATATATTTAATTGATGATGAATCAATCATGACAAAACAAAATTCAATTTGCATAGTTTTATTAAGTTATAAAAATTTAAATAAATCATTTTTTTTACTAAATTTAAAAATAAAAGTAGAAATAAATAGGCCTAATCATGCAAGCCATGGGCAACTAATCCTGTGTTTAATTACAGTAACTTTATTGTGAAGATAAATTCATTCAAAGACTTCACCTATTTTGCCACAAATTCCATTATAGCGTCGGTATATATGTTCCCCGTGGCAATGGTAACTGCAACAGATTTCTCATATTCAGGTCCTCAGGACTTGAACTGTTGAAATCCAATCGTGATCAAATCATGGACACAAAAGAAAATATTTTTTAATGAATTTCAATCGAATATGGATTATTGCATAACTTAAATAAAAACATGAATTGCAAAATATGAATTATACCTGATTCGTGTTTTCTATTGAAATCTTTTGACAAGTTCTTTACCATGTACCACGAACTGTTCAATCGTCCAGCCTCTAATGGTATCCACTAAAGCAATTTCTCAACTTTTGAGAGAAAGAACAAGACGTACTAGCTTCTTTGTTTGTTCTTTCCTTTAAAAGAAAAATCATTAGGAATTTTTTATTTTATGAAAATTAAATTCTTTAATTATAATTAATTTAATTTTAATAAAATCAAATATCTCATATTTGACCCCTAAAGATTCTCAAACTTTATAATTAAGTATAACTTAATTAAATTGATTTTTCTTTCGCAAATTTCTCTTTGATGTGTAACTTATTAGGTTCATAATATATTAACAATGATTATAAATTATAATTCTAATTCACAATTAGAATAAGATAAATTAAAACTTATTTTAATTTATCTAGTTATCCGGTTAAACAATTTATAATCATAGATCAAGATTGACTTCTAGCAACATATTATCACCAGTTAAATATCAGGAATGTCAAAGTGGTTGACTTAACCTGTCCATGCATGATTATGATGTATAATTTAATCCTTTCACCATCCAATATTCCAACTGGACAGAGTATGAATATAGTGTCCACTCTTTTGGTTCAATCACATTCATTCTTGCTAATTAGTAATTGATTTGTAATTGAAATTTGAAAACACATTTTTCAATTGTCAATTCATTATAGCTAAAGAATTCCATAAATCACTACTAATTAAGGACAGTAGAATATTCTCTATAATTACTTTAGAATGACAAATCATGTATTGACTTACTCAACAATCTTCATATAGTTCATACTACATCCAAGTACTACCGACTGAATTATCCTAGGATAGTTCATAAGTAGCATCAAAACACAGTAATTCTCATACGAGATACATTGGTAATCTTAAGTCTAAAAATTAATTATACAACCATCATTATGAGAAAATCCATAGACACATTAGTAATATTTCATTTGAGATCCTCCTAGTTGAGTTAGGTTAGTGACTTATTCTTTAATAATCACCCACACATTATTTTAAATATCTCCATACTTCAACTTATGAGATCAATTACTTTCTTCATAAGAAAGAAACATAATGTGTGCAAGTTTTACCATTTCAACAATATCTCATTTTGATGAAACTGCAACTAGGAACATTTAGGAATAATGCGTAAATGTAAATTGAATCTCACAATTATGATCTCATCATAATTTCAATTATACATTAATTATTCCAGGGATATTATCTTCAATAATAAAATATCAAATATAATTAACTTAATACAAAAGATAAATAATGCCTTTTTCATTAACAAATAATAATGTTATACATCAAATTGCATCCAAATAATTGGCTGCAAGGGTATAAAATAACTTGTGTTAGCTCAAGGTTTATTTTTAACAATTTTGATGATAACTATATAATGTTTCAAAATTCAAATTACATTTATTTCCTTGTATATATAATTGTATTGTTTAAAGGAAATAAAATCATAGGGAAATTACTTCCTTTCTTGTAGGAATCCTATTAGTAAACTTTCCTTAATAACATCCGGAAGGATCTTACCATTTCAATCAATTAACTCTGGAACTTTTTGTTCCAGCAAAGATGATATTAATCCAAAGTCAACTCAAAATTAAGATAAAGCAACAGCTAGTTGAAGAAAATGACTATTTAAAGAAGAGCAACATCACTTGTGAAGTAACAAATATACATGTACTTTTGAAACAAATAAGCATCATCTATATTCTTGAGAGTCATATCATTCTTAATGTGCCTTAAAAAGTGAAATCACTCTATCAAGAGAAAAATTATATTTGAGAACTTACTTTTGATTGTACATTTTATTCTTATGTGAGGTTTTAGAAGCTTGTTATACACTTCGAGTGTGTAAGGTTGGAGAACCTTGAAAAATATGGACTCCTGAGCTTGAAGAGACTCGTTAAATTACTACGTGATTTTTATAATGGAACACTCAAGTTGGATACTTGGGAACTGGATGTAGGCTTGTCGAACTAGTATAAATTTACTGCATCCTCGCTCTTCTTTTAACTTTTAATTTTTTTCCTTATATTGTGTGTGTGTGTGTGTGTGTGTTTATTTCAGCAAGAGGCTCCTTCACTTTATAACAGACTCCTTCTGTTTTCAACTTGTAAGAGGTTCTTTTCGGTCTTAACAGGATCCTTTTATTTTAAATTGTTTTTAACAGAACTTTTTGTCTATTAGGCTCCTGTCGTTTAACAAGCTTTTTATCATTTAACAGGCTCCTTCCGTTTATATAGGATCTTATTGCACAACAGGTCCTACTTTTTTAATTATAGACATACTTCTATCATTTCCTTTTAAACTGAAAGTAAGTTGCACATTTTTTTAAGTCACACACAAT
>JANZLH020000065.1:897996-911238 GCA_026770325.2 Erythroxylum fimbriatum
TTTATAGCGACGGAAATTATAACCGTCGCTAAATGAATTTTTTACGTCGATTTTAGCTACGGAAATAGGAGTTCCGTTGCTAATTTGCTACGAAAAATTTTCCGTCGCCAATTTTTCTTTTTCTTGTAGTGGTAATACCTGTGGGAATTAGGTCAACATCGGGGAATGGACCGATCGACTCATGTGCCGTTCTAAGGTTAGGCTTGGGCCTAGCATTATCGACCCAACCAGTTTAGGTCTTCACTTATGAATGGGAGGTCACCATCTATGAATGGACCATTTGTGCCTGGGCCTGTGTCTGGGCCTAGCACGACCGACCTAACCATAAGCCTCCTACTCCTCGAGTCTGATCATGGAGAAGGGTCGGAGGAGTACATAAAGATTGTGCGGCTCGACTATCTGACAGCTCGTGATAGGCTCGACCCACTGAACGTAGTGATAGGACTGACCGATCGAACGTAGAGATAGGGACGACCGATCGAATGTAGAGATAGGGCCAGCCGATCGATCGTAGCGGTAGGGCCGACCGATCGAACGTCGACGCCTAAGCACTAGGTTTAATCATTACTTACGGCGCGCGCGCATCTACCAATGGATTTTCAAAGTTTGAAATGAAGCGTTTCTTTAACCGCTGTGCAGCTGTCATGCGCGTCCTTTCAACAGTTGCGCAGCTCCAGGTCTCTTTTCAAAGTTTGAAATGAAGCGTCTCTTTAACCGCTGTGCAACTGTCATGCGTGTCCTTTCAACAGTTGTGCCGCTCCAGGTCTCTGACAACCCTAATTAGCCACAGCTCAGATTGTGCCACGTGTCCACCTTCGGCTCGGATTTCACCACGCGTCCAACGACGTTGGTTGGAACGCCCGTTCAGTTGGTTTCTACTATAAATGCTCGGAATCGACACACTTCCTCACTTTCTGTGTGTTCGACTTTCCAATCTCTGCTCTCTCTATTCTTCATCTCTTTGCTTGCCGTCATCGGAATTTCCTTTCCACCACCGTCTAAATCCTAAACTTCAATCACTAAATTAGGTATGTACTCTTTCCTCTCTTCATCCTATAAATTTCCTTTTTGCAATCATGTCATCAAACTCCTCCCTTTCTGCCTCGTCTCCTCGCTGGTTTCCCTCGCAAACGCCTGCGGAGCTTAGTGAAGAACTGGGTGCGGCCCAAACAGAGCTCCGGCAGGAGCAGGCCGTCGAAAGTGCTTTACAAATAGTTAGGCCACTCGAAAGAATGGTGGAAGCTATGGAGGTGTTGGAGGTGAGGGGAAATGAAGAGGTCACGGCGAGTGACCGGAAAGATGGGCTGGTCGTTGAAGCGTCGCCGAGCGAACAATCGACGATGACTGAAAGAGAGCTGAACCGATCGGTCATCAAGAATAACATCCCTTCGTCATGGGGACCCAGGATGGCCTTCAAGAACGAATGGATTCATAGCACTTTGGGGGGCTATTTTGCTGTTACAGTCAGCTTTTTCTCGATCGGTAGTATGAATCTTCTATATGCCCCAATCATCGAGGAGATATGCTGTGCTTATGAATTAAGGTAAAGCCAGATCCCTCTGAATGGTTGGAGGTTCCTTAACGGTCTTGCCCTGTTGTGCCATTATTTCGGGTGTTCCCCATCGATCGGCATTTTGCGGCATTTCTTGAGGATGAATCAGAGCTCGAGCGTTGGTGGCGGGATCCCTCACTTCTAGTATAGGGACGCAAGGTATCGTCCTGCTGGAATGATTGGGTCGATCAAGGCCTGGAAGACGAAGTACTTCTTTGTGAGGCCCCCAGGATCTACCTTTGAATCCAGGCCGTGGAAATATCCCCTGGCCGAGCGGTGGAATGTCATCCCCAATTTGTCCCTTACTAAGGAGAAATGGGGAGTGATCGATCGGATTAAGGCGCTCGGTCGATATGATTTCGACCGTCTTATTTTGGGGTATCGTGGAGGGGCGTCGGCCCATGCATTTTTAATTGATCCCCCTCCTTTAATTAGCAGGCTAAAAGAGGAAACCGCCCCTCCTGGTTGACTCCTTGTAGTTTAACTATTTGCTGTATTCACAAGTATCAGTTTTAATTTCTAACCTGCTTCTATAATTGTGCAGCCATGGCAAAGCTCAAGGATTTTGCCGGGTCCTCCAAGGGTCAGCGGAAAGTTGGTAGACCTTCCTTGAAGATGAAGGAGCGAAGTAAGAAGGGGGAGGTCAGCGCGGATGTCGCTCAGCTGATTGTACCTGAGCAATCTGCGTCGCCCGCTCAGCCGACTGTGCCCAAACAGTCTACAGCGTTCGCTCTATCGATCGTGCCTGAACAGTCTACAGCACTGTCGGCCCAATTGGTGAATGAAGACCTAGCTATTGTGGAGGAAGAGGAGGTGGAGGTGGAAAGACCCCTCAAGAGAAAGAAAACCGCTTGGAGTGTCCAACAATCGTCCAGCCAATTGGACAAAGGGAAGGGGGAGGAGCGGGCGCCCCAGTTGGACAAAGGCAAGAGGAAAGCGTGGGTCTAGCTCCTGGAAGTGGGTGTCCACGATTAGTCTAGATAAGACTGTATCGCTTAGGGACATCAACGTGGCTCTTCACGTTGCTCAGAAGGTCGTTCCTCCTAAAGACGGAAAGTTTTTGGATTCGTTGAATAATCAGGAGCTGATGGCCAGTCTCGTTCGTGGCTGTGCCAGGGATCTGGCGTTCGCCTCTGCGATACATCAACATGTCGATCAGCTCAATGAAACTACCCGATCGCTGGACCGGGAGGTTAATGATCTTCTTGAGCAGGTTAAGGCTTTAAGAGCTGAACTTTCAGAGGCGAAGGAGGAGAAGGACATTTTACGGGCCCAACTCTCTTCATTAGAGGAGGAGAAGAGTGTGTTGGAGGAAGAGAAGAGCGTTCTGAGAGCTCAACTTGTTTCAAGGGAGGAGGAGAAGAGTAGAGTGGCTGCTTCCAGAGATGAGCTGGAGAGTGAATGCCGAGCGTTACAGCTCAGTAATGAGGGCCTAAGGGGAGAAGTGATCAGGGCCAACTCGAAAGCGAAAATGGAGGAGGAGCTTCGTTTGAAAGTCCTCCATAACTGTCATGAAGCGGTGATGGACAAAATAAAGGTTGAGAGGAAGCTGCTGGAGCTGCAACGCTCCGTCAAGGAGCAAAGGGTCGAGGCGATCAAGCGATGGAAAGAGCGGTACCTACACAAGGAGTGCAAAGAATTTGCTTGCGACTTGGCTCTTTCCATTTTGAAGAACTGCCACAGTGTTTGCGTCCCTGACGGGTCGGATGGTCCTTCATTCGAGGACTATGCTGAGCCAATGCTTCCCTCAGACCTTGGCCTTTCTCTTGAGGAGTTAAAGGAGATAGCTGAGCAGGAAAGAGAGACAATGCCGGATGAGCTGTTGGACCTCAGTTCAGATGAAGAAGAGGAGCAAGCTCGTGGGGGTGTCTCTCCGGTTGCTCCTATAGATGCCGATCCTCTCCCAGTGGCCTTGCTGTCCTCCGAAACTACTTCTCCCTACTGAGGGGTCAAAATGACTTTTTTCCCCTTCGGAGCTCATCCGGTCGGGCTTATGACCAGAACAAATATCTTGAGAAAATAAAACCTTCTTATTTTAGTTCTCCGTTGTCTTCTTTATTATGTGAATTAAGCTTAGACTGTCATTAGTTTCGTGTGAGGGACTATCTTTTCGAATAGTAGGCAGCGAACGAGTGCGTTCAATACGCGTCGATCGGTTGTAGGGTTTGAGAGAATCATGGTCGACCGAGGCGAGAGAACCTGGTCGAACGATGCTGAGGCCGAGCGATTCAAGATTTTGGCTCTTGGTATCATCTGTTTCCAAGATCCGGTCTTGACAACCTGGCCGAGCGATGTTGAGGCCGAGTGGGTTCTAAGATCCTGTCTTGGTAACCTGGCCAATTGGCAACTTGGCCGAGCGATGTCGAGGCCGAGCAGGTTCCAAGATCCTGTCTTGGCAACCTGGACGAATGATGTCGAGGCCGAGCGATCCAAGATTTTGGGTCTTGATAGGCCAAGCGATGTCGAGGCCGAGTGGGTTCCAAGATCCTGTCTTGGCAACCTGGTCGAATGATGTCGAAGCCGAGCGGGTTTCAAGATTTTGGGTCTTGGTGTCGGCCGAATGATGTCGAGGCCAAGCGGGTTCCAAGATTTTGGGTCTTGGTTTCGGCCGAATGATGTCGAGGCCGAGCGGGTTCCAAGATATTGGGTCTTGGTGTCGGCCGAACGATGTCGAGGTCGAGCGGGTTCCAAGATCCTGTCTTGGTAACCTAGTCGAATGATGTCGAGGCCGAGCGGGTTCCAAGATTTTGGGTCTTGGTGTCGGCCGAACGATGTCGATGATAGTCAGTTGGTAGAATGTTCTTCCTTTAGCCCAAGTTAATGAGACTTATGTGCCGAGAAATTTGAAACCCTTTATTGATGATGATAGCGGCGTGGGCTGTTAAAAAATCTGACTAGCAAGGCCAGGAAAAAGGTACCTACTAGCTACATGCGCAAAAGCGTAAGCAGTAATAAAGTACAAGACAAAGAAATAAATGAAGCAGAGCTTATCTATTGGTAAAATGTCTTCAGGTTTTGAGAACTCCAGGGCCTCGGTAGAATCTTGTCATTTGTGTCGCGCAGGATGTAAGAGTCGTGTCCGACTTGTTCGACCACTTGATATGGTCCTTCCCATGTCTGACCAAGCTTTCCCGGGTGTCTCCCAGCCGTCTCGGCCTTTCTTAGAACATAACCACCGATCTTTACGTCGCTCGGCCTTAACTTTTTGTTATAAAACTTTGTCACTTTTTGTCCGATAGCTTCTGAGCGAACGGCTGCCTTATCTCTGTCTTCAAGAGAACTCGTCAAAACTACCGCTCCCTTAAGGGTTTCTTGTTTCTGCCAAGTAGCATTCCCTAGCGATTCTTTGCTGACCCCTGACGATACCGATTCCATGGGGCGTTAGGAACTTCATTGCTTGATAACAGGTTGATACGACTGCTCCGAGGGCGTTTTGGGTGGCTATCCCAATTATTGCATTATATGCTCCCAGAAACTTCACGACCAGGAATTCAACCTTCTTCTCTACTTGGCATGGCTTTTGTCCAAATTTTATGTTCAAGAGGACTCGAGCAAATGGGTAGGCTGATGCTCCTGTTACCCCTTTGATGGGTCCCTCAATTGGCAGTAGTCGCTCCTCCAGAATCTCCATCTACTTAAAAGCATCGTAATATAGCAGGTCGACAGAGCTTCCTGTGTCAATCATTACCCGTTTCACTTCGCTATCGTCCATATTCAAAGTGACCACTAGTACGTCATCATGAGGACAGCTAACACAATCCAAATCAAATTCGTCAAACGAGATCACCCCATCGTTCTGCTTCTTTTTCTTTGCTGACAAGTCTTCAACGACCTACCTGGCATACCGCTTTCTTCCTTTGACAGTGGACCCTCTTGCTGAACTACCACCAAAAATCATGTTAATGACCCTAACCGGTCGGTCATCCTGTTGTCCAACATTTCTGTTGACTCTTCCTCTGGATTGTCCTCTCGTGTCGTGTCGGTCGTCCGAATTCCTGTTCTGCCTCCCTCCCTCGTTCGCGTTATTTTGCCTCTAAGGCTTTCGCCAGTTGTCAGACCGACCACCCCTACCTTCATTATTTCGATCGACATTTTTTTCGTACTTCAAAAATCTACCTAGCCGTCCCCTTTAGATAAGGAGTTCGATTTCTTTCTTTAAGTCTCAGCAATCCTCCGTGTCATGACCTACATCTCTATGGAAACGGCAATATAAAGTGAAATCCCAGTTTTTGAGTGGAGTTTTCAACTTATTAGGTTCTCAGAGGGGTCCCCCTTCAGCTCTCATGACCTCCAATACTTCCGCATATCGCTTGTTGGGTGGGGTGAAGGATTCGCGTTGTTGGTCCTGTCGGTCGGTCAGCTTCCTCTAGCTAGACTGATCTTTCGGTCGCTTGTGCGAATCATCCGTTCCGCCACTTGGCCAGCGGTCATCTGCTTTGCGTTTTGTGTTTTTCAACACCTCTTCTAGCTGGATATACTTATCCACCCGATTTCTTATCTCTTGAATAGATTTGGGCTAATTGAGGACCAACGATTTCTTGAACTCCTCATCCCTCGTGTTGCTCATAAGGGCGGCCAACCGAACGAGCAGGTGAGGTCAGGGATTTTAACAGCTTCATTGTTGAACCGAGTAATGAACTCCCGCAAACTTTCGTTCCTTCCTTGGGTCAACTGCATCACTTCTAAGGCAGTCTTCTATGGTCGTTTACTTGTAGCAAACTGGTTGAGGAATAGCAGCTTAAAATCTTCAAAACTGGTTATGCAACGTGGGGGGTAAGTTGTTGAACCATCTTCGGGCTCCTTCTTGAAAGGCTGTACAGAAGGTCTTACACTGAATGGCGTCAGGGACGCAATGCAGGTTCATCATTGATTGAAAGTGCTGCAGATAATCGAGGGGATCGGTCTTTCTAGTATTTTTTCAGGCGTTGGTATCTTAGTACCGACCGCTGGGAGGCTATATAGGATCTCCTGAATGAAAGGAGAGTTGTACTGTGTTGATGGTTGATCCGAACGGGAATTCATGGCTATATTGATTCGATCATCCATAATTTTTTCTAGGGCTTCAGCAGAGTACCGATCGGCCATCACACCAATCTGCCGAGCGGGGATTTGCTGCTGTGCCGTCTGAGACTGTAAGATTTGGCAAATCAATAGATCGACCGTTTTCTCTACTTGTCGTTGGGTGAGGGAGATCTGTTGTGGTGCAGGAGGATTTACATTTCGGGGGTGCTGAATATGAGGGTGCGAATTGGTTCCGGCATTGTTCTCCAGGGCCGCGCTCTGTTTTTCTTGATCTTGGTTTTGAGGTGGTGGTTGATCATCCGGGTGTGAGGACTGTGTGTGATTATTCGGCAGTAACTCATATGTGCTAGGGTTTTGGGTGATGAGATGTGTCAACGGAAGGGCGGCGGGTAATCGCAAGCCCATTCGTTGTAGTGCAAGTGCCGCGACGGCGGCTACATTAGGATTGGCTGCTGCCGCCTGACTGATCTGAGTGGTTCTAGACGTGGTGCCCTGATACCCGGTCCCACGGTGGGCGCCAACTGGTTCAGTCTGAATCTGCTTGGGCTGGGCGCTGTTGCTTGGATCCATGAGATTGGTTGACTTTATCTAAAGAGTACCTGCAAAATAGTAAAAGGCACGCCGGGGGTTGATCGCCAACAAGCCCCTCCGATGCTCAAGTCAGTCTCTTTGTGAAGGTTTTGGTGGCTAAGAATTAAGAAAGTACGAGTGTTCTGAAGTCGTACCTGCCTCGTGGAGAAATAGCAAACTTATATAGTAAATACCTGTAGGAATTAGGTCAACGTCGAGGAACGGGCCGATCGGCCCATGTGTCGTTCTGAGGTTGGGCTTGGGCCTAGCACGACCGACCCAACCAATACCCATTCGAAAATATTAAGACTGCTGACGAAGATTATCAAATTCTTATTTTTCTTGATAATTTGGTTTACTATTCACCTTTGTATTATCTTTCATCTCTCAGCCAAGATCCTATATTGTACTGTAAATAAAAGGGTGAGGAGAATAAAATGAAAGATGGTTAAAACAATTCATGTTACCGACATATACCGGATATTCCAGGGTCAAATCAAAACTTCTTGTCTCCACACGTAGCCTTATTGTCGTCTTGGAAGACTTTCAACATTCAACGATGCCACCACCCACTAAATTTAAAACTAAAGAGCATGTATTTATGAAGACCTTCAAAGTTACTATTGAACAGCTGCGATTCGCCCCTTGTTGTGTGCATATTTTACATTGACTCACGTGGGAGTTGTTGCTATTATTCCACTCTCTATGCCTTATTGCGCCCAAGTCCTATCAGCTTGAATCCTTGTGTCGATGATAGACGGGTGTAGAGCTTTTTTTGGAAAAATTAAAGATATTCATTGAATCCATAGAAATGTTAGTGTTACAAAAGACCAAAGGAGAATACCCTTCTAATACAGTTCAAATCTTACTACAACCTTTTACAAGAACAGTATATTGAAGAATGTTGAGGATTAAATTCTCCAAGATGAGGCCGGAATAGGATTTAATTTTTAGCTATATCCCTAAGTAAAATCAACTCCCTTAAACCATAAGCCACTTCTGATATTACTCCATTCGGAGAACTAGCTTTATTTTTTAATCTCCGAAAGGTCCTTTCCATCCAGATTGTTTGCACACTGGTCCAGTGCAATTGTATATACTTGAAGAGTAGTTCTTGGTAGTGTAGAGGTTGATTTGAAAGTCATTGGATAGTTTATGAGAATGAGTTCTCTGCAAAGTTCCATATGCACATCCCTTTCACCACATCCTAGAAGCTAGTTGCAAAGCTGCATTCAAAAAACAAATGATCTTGAGTTCCTTTCAATTCCAAGCATAAGGGCCAAATTCTGCTTAAAGGCATACAGATTAATTTGTCTGTTGTGTTCAACCAGTTTTTGATGGTCAGTCATAGTAGGAATGAGGTTTTAGGCAGTAAGCGTTAACTCCCTAGTATTTTATACCAAACTACTCCAGAAATTTTGCTTCTTATCAATTCCCTGCGTTCTTACTGGTTAACAGGCATCCCTGACAAATGTATCCGTCTGGTGAACCGGATAGACGGGTGCAGTTAATGCCAATAACAGACTAAATAAACTAATCAGGAAAGTGGCATAAAAATTGTTGAAATTCGAGTGTGTTTCAATTATTGCGGATTTGTGCATCAGTTTGACTAGAAGTTCGTAAACATTGACAGCCCTTGAGAAGTTATTTAACTGACATTAGTCCAAAAAAAAATATCTAACATATGATAGGTTATCCTAAGGTGGAAAAAGTTAGGTTCCAAATTATTGAGAGTTCCACGCTATAAATATGTCACAGTCTGACCTTGATTGAACTAAGCTAGCTGTCATATGAATAAATTGGAATCCAACCAAAATTGACTCAGTTTTCAAAATAATATAAAGAGTGGAAAAAAACATATTTTTAATCTTAATATTTACGTTAAAATATAGGTAAGTTCATAATTATTCTCATTTAGAGTAATTCTTTGATGGGGATTGGAAATGAACCAACTCATGTTTAAGCATTAACAAAACAATAGTCTTAAACTAAGCATACATGAAAAGCCAAGCGAAACTTGTAATATTTTTTGTCAAGCGACACAAAATCTATTGGTAAATGGAAACCAATAAGACATGGTTGAATATATTAGGGAGTTGTTATCACATGGTTGAATCATTCATAGAGATGGCAATAAGACCTAGTCCTCGAATTAGGTTCAGGTTCAAGCTGTCCAAGCCTGACTCTACCCAAAGCCTGATAAGTAACAGTAAAATGACGTTATTTAGACATTTTAATTTTAAAACATAATTTAGGTCGGGTTGAGTCGAGTCGGGCTACATTAGATTGATTGAGCCTGAACTTGGGCCTACTACGTCGTGCCTCAAGCTAGGCCCATGCCCTTGTAACAAGGATCAGCCCAAGCTCAAGTCTAGGCCCAATCCTATCCATTGCGAGCCCGCCTAGGCCCGAGCCATCCCTAGTCATTCGCCATCCTAATTGGTGATTTGTTCAATGGGCTCAGCCCAACCCATGGTTATCATTAATCATTCATCACCCTAATTTGTGATCTATTTGATGGTAATAATAGTTACGGGTGATATGCAAATAGTGGTTAGTGGCTATAAAGTGGATGAATAGAGTTTGTTTAAGAGTCAACAAGGTTTTCTTATGATGAAGACAAAGATTGGTTAGACATAAAGTTTATTATGATTTAATATGATTAATTACTATTAATTAATGTTTATTAAAACTAATAAAATTAAGAATAATTAATTTAATAATAATTTATATTTAATTAAAATAAGTCCTATAATGTTTAATAAAATTCACTTACCATTATAGAATTTATATAAAGAATAAAAATAAAAAACGAGTTATCACATCATCGCTAATACAATACGTATTTAACGAAAACATAACCTTATTAAAAAGTTTGTTAATTTAAAACAACAACAACAACACAAATGAGAGTCCTGCTAAAGCATGGGAGCTAGAGAGGTCCAGTAGTATACAGCTTTACCCCTACCTAGTAAAGAGGTTGTTTCCAATAAATCCACATGTAATGCAAAATAATGATAATACAAAAATATAAATAAATGTGTATAAATAAAAATATACAAATATCGTACATATAGAACCTAGTAAAGATTAACAATAATAGATAAAATAATTGAATTAATACACAAACTAGAAAAAGAAAAGTACAATAGTAAATTAAATAAGCCATGTCAAGAACGTAATTAGGCTAAGTAAAAAGGCTATCTAAACTAAATAACTAAGAGGTAAGTACTATGTATGAAAAAACTATAAAACGAAAAACTATTAGGAAATGTATAAAATACATAAGAGAATTAGAATGACCTCTCTGTAAGAGATCCTTTATTCGTATCCTAATATGCCAAAGTTTTCCATTTTGGGCTATATTCTCGTTAAGTTCCAACAAAATCATATCTTCATTGATCACTTCCCTCTAATTCTTCTTAGGCCTTCCTTTTTTCCTCTTACAGTCTCTAAGTACTATCTGTTAGAGAAGTGCTCTAAAGGTAATCACCTTTAGTACTTATTGTACAAATCATTTTATAATTAATAAATACATTTTTTATTATTTCGATCTTCAGATGTATATGGATTTGATGTTGATCTTAAATTGATTTAATGAAGTCCTTGATACAAAACATACCATGGAGGAAATCTAGATGAGAACATGATAATGAGATTCCTATCATGTGTAATAATGTTAGTATCTAAACTTTCGCTAGTCATAGGATTAATGAGATTGGATATCATTAATCTAGATAGACTAGCACATGTTATACTCCCTGATTAGATCAAGTAGCAGATCTCATAAGTGGTAGACATGAGTTGTTTAGAGTTAACATGTGGATGCTTACTAAAGGTAGTAAGTACATTAGATTGACCTACTATAAGATAATCATATGGATATTCTATTTCAGTGTCAATGATAGTCTCATCATAGCAATGGTGTAAGTATCCTTTGACTTGAGGTGCTCAAGGATATCTCAGATACTGATCATGTGCTTTGACTTCATTCATCGATGCCTTTCAAGGTTACTTATAGGGTGGTGATTGGGTACAACTTGAGGTATTCGCAGGTAATTAAGTAGCCAATAAAGGATTCACTACTCCTGATAGAAAGAGATGATACCCATAGCCTCTTATCAGGGTCAATATTTGGGAGTCTCTGGCTAGAGCAGATATGTGTCATGAAGAGAGTCTTTAATGATACATAGAGTAATAAGATGCTCAGGACAAGATCTAATATCACTTGGACTAGATGTGATGTAGTCAGTCTAGTAGGAGTTGACACTTTGACCATACTTTGAACCAAGTGGGGTATAGATGGTGAAAAGACGAATTGCATGGCAGCATTGCATATGGAAGGGTTCGTGGTCGAATCACTGGGGTCATGACGTGTTGCTAGATACCACTCTTGACTTACTTGAATTAAGTATTAATTTAAGTGACCAACATAATCGAGAACCTAATGGGTCACACACATAGGAGATCCGAAGGATGAGTAAAATGATCTTGAATGGTAATTTAAGATATAAGAGAGTGTTTCGGGATTGTATCGCAATATGATCGTGGTAAAAAATGTTCATGGAATGGATTAGAAACAAGTGTTGTTAGCTGCCAATTTGTCCATTAACTTCCTAAACTTCTATTAATGCATGCTATTCATGGTCACTAACTTCCCGTAACTTCCATTAATGCATACTATTTATGACCATTAACTTCCCATAACTCTCCATTAGCGATGGGGGTTATTGAAGGCCAAATGGCGCAGAAAATAGAGATGATTTTCGTGCATCTTGTGTAAAACACAAGTGAAAGAAAGGTTTTTTATTACATACACACTTTTTTTCTCTCTGGCTCTCACAAGAGTTCTTGTCTTTGCTAGCACAAAGAAAGAATTCTAGTCATTTCCTAATGAGGTAAAGAATTCTAGTCATCTCCTAATGAGGTTTCATTCTTCTATCTTTGTGTGGACTTTCATTAGAAACGATTTATGTTGATCGTTGTGGTTTACGACAACCTAACGCGGAAAAGATTAAAGAACGAAGGAGATCGTCGGAAAGGTATGTAAACATCTTACATTTCATATTTTTGTTTTCTATATCTTTATACATGAGTAGATCTAATTTTTGAGGTTCCGTTTTATTTTCTACCGTATATATTTGATATATATTATGTATGAGATGCATGATCGAAACCTAACAATGGTATCAGAGCCATCTTGTGCCTTGTTAGATGTAGAATACATGACATGGGAAAATTGTTTTCACGGTTGTGACAGCTTAGAGTCTTGTAATGTTTTGTTTGAAATTAATTATAGAAAAATAGTTTTCATTATTTTCTTTCACCGATCTGTTCATAAGTTGCAAGTGAATGATTCAGTGAGATTTAAAATATTTCTAATATGATTAGAATATTTAATTTCTTATTTACAAGAACATGCATGAAATATATCTTTCTGTTGGGCATGTGATGTCTATTGGCTAAACTAATGAGGTTATACATGATTTTGATGGAATTTGATTCTAGAATAATTATGTGAACATATTTGGGATGTGTTTATGCCTCTGTTATTTTTTAAGATTATTAAAATGTTTTAATAATTTTATCTAATAATTTTCCATATCTGGACAGTTTTTTAGAAATTGTAGGACCTGTTTTGTTTGATATTTTTGTATGTTTATATTTCGGTTCTAAAACCTTAAAAATATTTTTATGTGATAAAAATGTGTTAATTTGATGTTTGATGCATGCCTAAATGATTTTTCTCCAAATTTGATTTCCAGAAAAATTATAGAAGTCATATTTATCGTTTTTGGTGTCTTATCGGTGTTTAAGTGATCATAATAATTTTTGGGTGATTCCTAAATTATTTTGATTATCATGAAACGAACTAGAGATTCTTGGAATGATTATTTGATGTTCTTAAAATTTTTGAAATTAATTTTGAATTAATTTTAGTAGAACAATAGATTTTCTAGTAAGATTAGAAAAATTGACATGTGTGACAAAATTGAAATTGTTTAATTTTGTACACCAAAGAATTATTTTAAGGTAAATTAATTATGAATTAATTTTTGGAATTAGGCATTCATGTTAATTAGATTAATATTAATTCC
>JANZLH020000065.1:1031264-1045010 GCA_026770325.2 Erythroxylum fimbriatum
GTCTAATAAAATTTATTATAATAATAATAATAATAATAATAATAATAATAACGACGACGATGACGACGATGACGAGTTTAATAATATAATTAAGAATAAAAAATTACTTATGTGAGGGGAGGGATATTTTTTACATTTCCTTATATGTTTTATTTTTGTCCTGAGGACAAGAATTCTTGTATCACAGTTTTGGAAGGAACAAAAATTTTTATCCTTATTTTCCGAAGAAGGAACAAAAATGAGTGAGAACAGCAAATAAACAGAACGGAGGACATAACTTTTATGTCCTTGCCCACTGTCCTCACCCATGAGGACAGCAACCAAATGTAAGGTAAATCTTCCCCTAATGTAAGTAACTCGCTTATTGAGTCTCATTCGTCTAATCCTTCCTGGAAATTTCACTCATTCGCATTAATTGGCTATCATTACATAGGAGATAAGGAAAGAGCAAATTATATAAGATTCCAAAACAAGCAAAGAACTAAAGAATAAGTTTGCAAGTCATATTGCAGAAAAATGAGGGAACAAATTATTTGCCCGGAACTGGCAGGAGGTTGCAACCAAGCAACATATTCAGTATAAAAGTATAGCATGTAAGCGTAAGAATGTTGACACCATGCACGCAGTGGAACTTTCATTCTGGTTTCCTCGCATGCATGTTGACCCAAGGCGAATAGTGAGGTCCTCACTCAAGAGCGAAGCTATCTGAAGCATGTAAACGTGTTAAGCATACAGTACGCTATAAGTTTAGCCATCTCGCTTGAATTTAAAGAAGATGCATGTATCTTGAGTTGTACTGGTATTTAGTTTTTGAAAGCTTTGGAATTGCAGGTCTCTTTGACGGGGACTAAATCAAATTTTTATACATACACCCATTATTTAATACAAAATTTTTATCTCTCAAAAGAAAAAAGTTTTGAATTCCTTCAGTGGGAGGATAGAAGTGAAATATAATTAAGTGGGATGTATAGGAACTTAATGTAATTATAATAATAGGTCATTCTCAAAACTGATGTGTAGTATTTTGATATTGTATTCCAACTATCTTAAGAGTCGTGATTAGGATAAACAACAAATAGGAAAGAAATCACGTGTGGCTTAAAGAGAAATTTACTGTTGGAGTCAAAGTGTGCAGGAGCCATGTCCAAGGTGACCTTTCTACGGTGAGACCAAAGTCTCTCGTGTTTTGACTGGGAATGGTGTCGAAAGTAGCTTTTGTGTGGAATAAAATATCTTAGGACGACAATTTTTACCAAGTTGAAAGCTTGTCTTACTTGTCAGGAGATGAGAGTTGAAAACCACTACGCCTCTTTCTTTGACTCCTTTCACGGTAATGATCGATGCAGAACAAATGTCAATTTTGGCTACAAACTTCTCTGCATTTTAATGGTGAGTACAAATTTTCTAAAAAAGTTTTACGATTTTCAATGTTACCCATCTGACTATCATAAATTTTAGTTTCTTGACTTTCCGTTTAATACTAAGTTCCAAGCTTGATTCATTGAACGAATTTTGTTTCAAAATTTTCCTACGTCCATGCGGTGATTTTATGCAGACTTTTGTTGAGTTCATCAAATTTAAGGATCTATTTAGGCTCTAAAAGATCAGTGAGAATTATTTTTTATATTTCCTTTTATTAAAATTTAGATTCATAGAAATTTTAATAGTATAGAACGCGACATACAATTTTAAAAAAGAAAAAGTAACCTTGTTCTTTTTTTTATAGCATTTAATTTACATCTGACATGCTAAATTATTAGATTAAACATCACTATAATTTCTATTTAAAAAGTTATAATAGATAATAAATTTATTATTTACGACAAATATTTAAGAGTTTGACTTATTACCACTTATATCCAGTGACGGAGTCAGAAATTTAATATAAGAGGGTCCAAATATTAAATTTTTTAAATTTTGGGGGCCCAGTACACCACTGACCCTTAAATAACTATGTTCTTATATATATATATATATATATTAAAAATACTTTTTTTAAAAACCTTGGGGAGCCCAATGCACCACTGGGCCCCATGTAGTTCCGTCGTTGCTTATATCAATATATAGATGTGTATATATATACATGTATACCTTTTGCACTCTTGAATTATTTCAAATCTTTTATGTAAGTAAATTTAAAATAATTAGTACATCATTTTTTATAAAATAGTATTTAATTTCCTTCTAATATTCATTGAAGTCATTTAACTTGGTAATAATTTTTTTTGATAAATAACTTGGTAATAATTTTTACTTGGTGAAATTAATAATTTTTACTTGGTGAAATTTTATGGTTTGTTGTAGACTTGCTTCCTGTTTCTTGGTTATCCTACTTGGTTCTAGCATGCTTATCAGTTCACTCCTCTCTGAATTTCCAACGAGTTCTCATCCAAATTATTCTTGTATTCTTTCCCATTCAACCTATCTAATTGCTCATAGAATTACTCCTCTCAACTTTACTAACAAATTGACTCTATTCCAACTTCTCTTTGCTAACTGCACACTTCTTTTTTAGTACTTTTTTGCCATATTTTATTTTACCAATCATGCTAGTCCAAACTTTCTCTTTCTACTTTTCACCTTTTTTCTTTTTTTTAGTAATATATTAAGCCTAATACCAATGAGTCCACAAAGTTTCCTACCTTTAACCAAGAACTAATCACCCTCTCCATCACTTGTTCATACATCACTTGTTCATGTCACATGCTCTTCCAAACCTATTCTCCCATTGACAGTTGAAGACATAGACTCATAATTTCTCATGCAAGTTTAATAATAAAAGTTCTTAGCTCTAGGGTATAGGGGAACTCAACAACTGATCTAAAACTGCATTATTGTCCTCTAAAGAAGTTGGATAATAATGTTTCCAACTGAGATACTGAAGGAGGGTGCATCTAGATGGGATATTACTCTTGTTGGCTTCTTTTTAGATAAAAGGCTCTCATTCCTAGTGATAAAAGCTTGAGCATAACTTCGATGAAGACAATATGGCCAAGTTAAGGTATTAGGAAATGAAGAAAATATATTTCTCTTCAAGTTTGGAAACTTAAGCTCAAAAGATAGTAGAGGTAGGTCCACGACATTTAAAACAAGACATTATTGATTCAGAGGTGGAGGCTAGGATTAAAAATGCATAATCTTAAATTGAACTAGGTACCAATTTGGAATAATATATACAATGTGCCTTAAAGTATTAAACCACCAAGAGACTTATCTATCTAGCTAGTTATGTTGGAAACCAATATGCCTTGATGAAGATACAATATGTAGCAAAAGAATTATTTGTGCCATTGTTTGCATGTTAATAGATATCCATTATGATTTCCTTGAAGTAATAACATTGTTAAGATTAGTGTGATAAGCTTTTTAAAGATTCTATCATTGTTTATTATACTTAGGGGCGTGATTAGTCCCTCTAATAGAAAATATGGAAACCAACTAGGAGAACGTCTATAAAAGGAGACTATCAAAAGTTAAAGCAAGTGAATTCAAAATCCTTTGGCAAAGAAAATGAGGAAAATGTGGTGGAAGCACCGATTTTAGTCTCTCAAATTTCCAATTTAAGTGCCACAATAGAGTATGTTAAAGCTTTTATTGTTCTAAATGTAGTTGCAAAGGCAAAAGGAGATCCCTCAAACTCTTTTGGTATAATGAGCTATCTTTAACCAGTTAAAAAAAATGGTCATGTTAATAATGTCAAAATTGTTGAACATAAAGGCAACTCAGTTGAACAAAATTTTTAAGTTACTCTCTTCCTAATGATCAATCAGATTCTGATCCTAGAAATAATTTCAAAATAGCTACCAGAAGAAATTCAAATGGAAAAAAGATGGGTTCTATTCCCTCTCCCTCAATATGACAATAATCTCATAGAATGTAGGAGGGCTTAATTACCATACAAAGCATCTAGCTTTAAGTATTATATTTATGACAATAATTCTTTTAAAAAACAAAATTGAAAAAGGAAAAAGGAAAACATTTAAAGAATCAATTAGCAAGTCATTGCCAATTTTCAAATTTATTATAATGGTATAATAGTTATTGCTTTTGATATTTAGAAGATTAAAATTCTACATTCTACAAAAGCATATAAACTAATACATGTAACATGTTAAGTTGAAGTATGAATAAATTGAACTACAAGTGACCTTTGTATATGCTTTTAATCTCATCTTTTAAAGGATCCCTCTTTGGATTAAGCTTAAAGGTATGCATTAACAATTAATGCTCCCCATATCTTCCTAGGGTATTTTAGTGGCATGTTACATCCTTATGAAGTTAAGAGTGACTTTATATCAAGACTCATTCAGAGGATTTGAAAGAGTGTGTGGAAAATATTCAGGTTACTAATTTGAGTATAGAGGGAACTTCTATACATAGTGAAATAATAAAAAAGAAAGATTTTTTAATGAAGAAGATAGATAGAGCATTGGTTAGTGATGAATGAATCTAAGCATTCCCTGAGAGTAAAACCTCCTTCAACAATCCTTTTGTTTTCAGACCATTCTCCTATATTAGTGTAGATTATAAATAACATTGTTAAATGAAAGTCCCTCTTTAAGTTCAATAACTGTATGACATATATGGATTGATTTGAGGAAGTATTACAAAGGGGTCTTGACCAAAATACTCTAAAGTCACAAACTATATATATGTATGAGGAAGCTTTTATAAACTGAAGGAGAAGCTTAACTCTCAACATTGAGAAAGTTCACCTCATTACATGACTTGTCTCTAATGAAATGGAAAGGCTAAACAAAGCTTAATCCTAACTTTATCAAAATCCTACTAAATTATACCTCTAAGTAGAGGAAAAAAAACTACAATTTAAAGTTACATTCAGGTAGTAAATATCAATAACTCCCTCATAATGCAAAGATATTGAATTCTTTATTTAAAGGAAGGTGATAGAAACTCTAGCTTATTTCAAAAATCAAACTTTCAAGGAATAGTACTAACAAAATTGTTTCCTTAAAGAATGATATTAGAAGACTTAACTCCTCATAAAGTGATCTTCATTAGGAGTAAATTTTTTTTCTTTAGCACTCTAGGATCCCCTACAAATGTAACTTCATCTGTTTAACTTATCAAGTCCATAATCTAAGGTCAGATCACACCTTGTGAAGATGAATTCCTTGCCAAGTCTTTCAAAGATGTAGGAAAAACCTGATTGTCACTTAACCACAATAGAGCATCAGGACCTAATGTCTTAAATTCCTTCTTTTTTAAAGAACTGGCCACTTACTAAGAGCTTAGTGACTAAAGTAGTCCTTGAGTTCTTCAATAATAGAAAAATGATGAATTAGTTAAATAAGACTTTCATTTATCTATTCCCAAAAGCTTAAGCTCCAAACACATTAAAGGAATATAAGCCAATTGACCATTGTAATACAATTTATAAGATCATTTTCACGCTCATTATGGATATATTGAATTGTATACTGAAATCATACATTGATGATTCATAGGTTGTATTCATCAAAGGAAGACAAATAGGGCCAAAATCTTGTTCGTATAGGAAATTTTTAAGAACTATAATAGGAAGTATGTAAGTATAAATTGTGCACTCAAAATTGATTTTCATAATCCATTTGAATCTGTATATTGGAATTTCATCTTGAATACAATCAAGGCATTTAGTTTTTCCCCAAATTTTGTTGGTAAGAATTTATAATGTATCATAATGGTGGCTTATAGTGTATTGGTCATTAGAGAGCTAACCAAACTTATTAAAGGCGCTAAGGGATTAAGGTAATGAGATGCCTTTTTCTTATATTTGTTTACCTTAATCATAGAGATACTTACTAAGGTTATCAAGTTGATTATTAGTCAGAACACGTAATTTAAGTTCTACTCCAGGTGCAAGAAAACTAAAAAGAATTAGTTTGTCTTTTGTAGGTGACTTAATCTTGTTTTCTAAAGCTGATATAAGCTCTATAAGTGCATTAGTAACTAATCTAAATTCAAAATGCCTCTAAGGTCTCTACTCTTTAACACATTTGGGCATTCCCATCTCCTAAAAAAACTAGCTTATATGGGACCTTAGATTATTAATTATCTCCCGAATAGCATTCATATATATTGGCCATCCCACGTAATGTTCCTAACTGCTATAGTTAAGATTATTGATAGGTTATTGAGGAGATTTTTCTAGTAAGGTGATGCTACTAAAGAATCTCAGGCTAAGGTAAAATGGATTGGGGTTTACTTACTAAGAAAGAAGGACAACTTGGAGTTATGCCATTGAAAAAAATAATAAACTATCAATGATCAAAAGGGTTTGGATGATAAGCAATTTTTGTGGGTAAGATAAGTACATGCATACTATTTAGATGTGGTTTAAAGTTTAACCTAACATTCCGATAAGAGTCTAAAAGACTATAGAGCTTTAAAGATTATATCCAACTTGATTCGAAAGATGACCTCCATTAATAAATTTCAATTTGATATTTTTTTAAATAAAATTTCAAGTTTAACATTACCCTATAAGCTCATATCATTTAAAATTTTTATTTCCCATGAAATATATAATCTTCAAAACAAAACTATAATTAATTACAGTAATGTGTAACATAATGTTCATAATCCATATAAATTTAAGCTAAGTAAACAAATCTAAAAATATTTTTAATAATTACGTGAATTTTATTTTTAAAAATTTCTTTAGCTTGTCATTTTCAATGTAACAAATAATTAATTTTAAAATATAAGAAAAATATATCATAATTATTGATATAAATAAGTTAGTTGACAATTTATGTTATAATTAATAGTAATAAGAGATTCTATTATATTGAGTTTGAGTGATTTATAAGATAAACGTATCATCTTTTCAACTAAACCAATGTATATTTTAAAGGTTAAATTAAATGCATTAAAGATAGTTTATAGATATTAAAGATATTTTTAACTTAATTTTTCAATATAATCTTGGTTAGTAAATTTATTTTTAAAATTCAAATATTTTAATTTTAGAATTTAAAATAAACAACGATAAATCAATTTATACCAATATATTATTACACCACTATTTCAATAAATTATTCACAAATTGTTAACAAGATTAAAGTAATTCTCATAACGTAAAAGTTTACTTCCACTATCTTCCTTCTCCATGGTGGAACAAACTTGCAAATAAGTTAGTCTAAGAGGATGGTTAATTTTAGGGTTAAGTACTAATGCTGATTTTCTTGATAATTTAAACTAATTCCAAAACACCCTTATGATTTCATATTGTCAAGGCTCCTCCATTGGTTTTTGTTCTTCCCCCTTGTAAGTCTATCATGGTTTTTCAACCAACTCTTTTTTTTCAAATATGAAAATCTAATGTTTATGAATAATATTTGACAATTGACTCTGAAATCATATCTATAAGCTCAACAACAACAACACATTGACTGCTTTTAAAGTGAATTTTTTCTATGTATCTTTTTTGCCAAGGAACGAAAGCCCCATTATTTAAAATGTTTTTCTTTTAGGCAAATTCCCACGTTTCATTTGACCATCCGACCAATCACACGAGTGCACCCCACGAACTAGAAAAAGAGAAACAGGAGATTTCCTGGAAATAGTCGGCGGATTTTTGCCTTTTTGAAAACAAAGGTATATACTTTGAACTTTCGTACATATCGGCACGCTTGTCATTATACAAGTCACCTCTCTCTATATATGTACATATTTTATAGGACCCTCATGGCCTTGCTTTTTATTTTGTGTTTTATTTCTTGTTCTTTAACAGAGAGGAATAAACATGGTGAGAGCTCCCTGTTGTGAGAAGATGGGATTGAAGAAAGGTCCATGGTCTCCTGAAGAAGATCAAATACTCATCAGCCACATTCAACTTTATGGCCATGGAAATTGGCGGGCACTTCCAAAACAAGCTGGTAAATCACATCTTTATATATCTTCTTGGCTTTGAAGCACAGAGTAGTGGGAGATATTAAAACAGCTTACAGAATACTCATTGATATTTGATTTGACTTGAGTTCTGGAGTTGGAATATTGGTCTTGGTTCTGAAACTTTGTCGATGTTTCACCTTTCTCTCAGGATTATTAAGATGTGGAAAGAGCTGCCGGCTGCGATGGATTAATTACTTAAGGCCTGACATTAAAAGAGGGAATTTCACCAGGGAAGAAGAAGAAACTGTCATTCAATTGCATGAAATGTTAGGAAATAGGTACGTGTTCATTGAATTTTCGACCTATGGAAACTATTAACCTTGCTAGACTACTCTGGTTGCTAAAAGCCTAAAACCGTTATATACCAATTGCAAGAATGATAAAAGAACAGCCACAACATGAAATGGGTTCCTGAAAACGATGATTTTCACTGTTGAATTACTCCAAGAACTTCTATAATGGCTAGGCAAATTATAGTCTGCTTATACGATATGTATGTCAGGAGAGTACGCAAGTGATCAATCAACTTGTCGTTTTTATTTTCTGGAGAGTGATGATGCTTTTGCTAAAAAGTTTTAACTCTCATTTTTTTAAACTTCAGAAGACAAGATTGGCTCTTCAATTTATGCACGTATCAAAACTACATCACGATTGGCATTTTTTAAAAGATTTTAATATCCTACAACTAACATGACTTTCACTGGTCTTCTTCCACAGATGGTCTGCAATTGCAGCAAGATTACCGGGACGAACAGACAATGAAATTAAAAATGTATGGCACACCCACTTGAAGAAAAGGCTAAAGCAGATCCACTCTGCTCCACAAGTTAAGCAACGTGCTGCAAACACGTTCAAGCTTAAAGAGGAATCTAAACCTGAAACCCTATATCTGAACTTGTCGTCAAATCTGCCAGAACCCGAGGCTAGAGATTCTTGCGAACCAAGCTCTCCACAACGATGTTCGAGTGACATCTCCTCCTCCGTCACCACAATAGATACCACCTATAATAACACGTACATGAAGGTCGAAACGTGGGACTATTTTCCGGAAATGGAAGAAAATTTCTGGCCAGAAGTGTTGTCCACTAACAATCCTAGCGTAATTGGAGCTGCCCCGCAAGTCAATGAGGATTTTCTGCTTTCTCCACTAGTAAACGCCATGGAACCAGTCCATGCCAACAATTCAAGTACATACGAAACAATGGAATTCTGGCATACCCTTTTGACCGGAGTTGGAGAACTGCCTGAATTATCAGAAATGTGATCAAAGTAGTTCTTTTAGTTAGGTTTTTCTTTTCTTTTGTATGGCTATTTTTTTTTGGTTTTCTAAGATGACAAAAATAACTATAAACTACTATTCTTCACAGGAGAAAAACAATGCCCACATGTACTTTTCCATCTTGTCGACAAGAATCAAATAAGCAAGTCCTCTTCAATGAAAGCAAACTTAGTTTTGTAAATGATCAATTTAGTTCTTTTAGTTAGGTTTTTCTTTTCTTTTTTAAGGCTTTTTTTTTGGTTTTTAAGATGACAAAAATGACTATAAACTACTGCTCTTCGCAGGACAAAGACAATGTCCACATGTACTTTTCTATCTTGTCGACTAGAATCAAAGAAGCAATAAGTCCTCTTCAATGAAAGCAAACTTAGTTGTGTGAAAAAACCTTCCAATTAGATAACTCGTCTACTAATATAAAATTGAATAATCTCTTTTTATTATTATTAGATTATGTGTCACATTTAGAAAATTTGTATCAAAACATGGTCATTTGCGATAATTAAGGGTATATTCGAATTTTAACTCTAGAGGATTTGATACTTACTTTTGATCAATTTCAATCATTCTATTATGATAGGAATCTATGAACTCTCTTAAACAAAGCATAGTAACTAGTAAGCATACACAACTTGCATGTTCTCTTGCTTCCTTTTATCGTCTAAGTCAGTATATATTATTTTGATTTTTTAAATTTAACTGAACAGTTAGTTTGATAGTGAAATAGTCTAGACTCAAGTTCATTCTACCTCCACGTGAAAGATTAATTTACAATAAGGCAATGAAAAAGTTCTAACACATGTATTTTCTTAGGGGTAACTAATCCTAAAGTACTCAACCTTTTAGAGTTCTTTTAACTTAGTGCCCAAATTTTGAGTGACCAACCTTTTAAAACCTTTACAATTCAGTTCAAAATATTAGTTATTACTAATTTCACTAATAGATGGATATCCGCGTAACGTTTAATAGACATACCACAATATCAAAAATAACCTTTTAAACTAAATTGATAAGATTTTAAAATGTTAGTCACTTAATTGAAAATTTGAAAACTTGGGCACTAAATTGAAAAAAAAATGTTAAAAGATTAAATACTTTTGAATATGTTATCCTTATTTTCTTCACTGAAATTGCACTTCTCATTTAGTCGTTACAACTAGTACATATGTCTAAACAGAATGAAATATTATTATTCATTTAAAACACAACAACCATAAACTAAATTACAAAATTTGTGAAGCATATTGCACTTTACAATTTAACATTACCATTTATTCTAATCAAATATGGTGCTTTCTCGTTTAAATTAATATGTCTTTGTAAGATTATTGCTAGTCCATAATTCTAAAGAAATTCATAAGAAGGCTTTAAATTTGAAAAGAGATTATGATTTTCTGGGATAACTTTGAGAAAAACATAAAAAAATAATTAACTTATAAGAGAGTTAAACCTGTAAGAATAGACCACATTCAACCTTAGGAATAATGTATCTTAATTATTAAATGAAAATATCAGAATGCAAGTAAATGAATTATAATACACATATAAGGGCTTGTTACTAGAAGTTATTATTTTTTAAAAAAATTGAATGGTATATTACTTTAGATAAAACTATTGCACTATTACAAAAAATAATGAGTTCAAGGCTAGATAAGCTTGCCATTAAATTAAAGAGTATCTAAAGGATTCAAGAAGTGAAGATTATAAAACTAAATCATAATTGAGATCATTGAATCACAATCGTCATCTGTTCTTCATGTCCATGGATAGGGAATGATGTGCTTGTTTAGCAAATATACCAGCTCTGATATGATTAATTATTCTATCTACCCGCTGATATTTTTCTTCCTTCTTGTTAGTAAACCTATGTTGATTTCTTTCTTTCCAGATGCCATAGATGGTTATGGTGAAAGCTGTTGCACAGAGAGCAACATTAGGCATTCCTTTCTTGGTTTTACGAATAATCCACTACAGTACATTTGGCCAATCATATCTATCAGAATGTGATGATAACATATACAGGAGTTGACTCCAGACAGCCTTAGAATAGCTACAAATGAAGAAGAGGCGATCATGCTCCTCAACTGCCGTATTACATAATAAGCACAGGTCATCAGCTCTACCATGCCATTACCAGAAGTTATTATCATGAAAAACTTACAATTTTTAAAAGGAGAAATTTAATCTGTTAAAGGCTAATATTATAGATACAAGTAGGAAAAAAATAGGTAAGAAGATTTTAAAAAGCTGAAGATACCGAAAAATAGAGGAAAGAGAACCAAAATTTTCTAAATTTTACCTCAAGTATTACTCATTCATCATTTGTACAATTTTTTTGAGGAATAATAAAGAGAATTTTCATTAGTAAAAATGACTGTAGATGGTGTTTATATATGACAACTAAATAAAAATCCTGATGGAACTTGCCAAAAGCTCATATGCTTCGCACCAAATAAGAATTAAGCCTCATTTACAAAAGAGTCTACTATAAGAACCACGGATAAAAAAAAATGACATTGTTTAACAAAAGTAGGTTTAACCAGATGGTGAGTACAATTTTTTATTCACACGTGTGCATTCAGTCAATATTTCACCACGCTTTTGTCTGATCAATTAGGGGACCTTTATGCATGTGAATGGCAAGATAAAGTCTCACCTATCCTAGTAACTATTTATGAATAATTTGCTTGTCCTCTATTAGCTTTTGAAAGCTCTACTAATCCTCTCGTCCCAAATAGTAGTGACTAGGTATGATAATCTTACCCTAAAGATCCATTTTTCTTCTGATTATCTATATTGAAAATTTATGGTCTAGTCAATTAGATATTGAAAGCTGTTAGGTATACTACCTACTAAACACCTTTGACCTAACTCATTTAATGTCCTTAAAGAAATACTCATTTAACTTCTTGTCTCCAATTTCTTAAAATAAAATTTTAATCTAATAATAAAAAATTGGTACGAAAGCTTTCATTTTGAGGGATCTATAAGTTGAGTGAAACCATAATGGAGGTTGACATAACATCTTTAACTATTGAACCACTAGTTTTTTTATGGTGGCAACTATAAAGCATGGGCTATCAGGATGACTGTCCATCTTGAAGCTCTGGATCTTTGGGAGCTATAAAAGAAGACTATAAAGTGTTTCAATTATTAGATAATCCTATAATGGTGCAGTTGAAGAATCACAAAGAGAGGAAGACAAAGAAGTTCATAGTGACAACTTCGCTTTTTTTAGTTGTGTCAAGTGTGATTTTTACATGAACTATGAATCTACAATCTGCTAAAGATATTTATGATTATCTCAAATTTGAATATCAAGGCAGTGAAAGAACCAAAGGTATGCAAGTGCTCAACATGATCAGAGAATTTAAGATGTAGAGGATGAAGGAGACAGAGACTATTAAAGGCTATATTGATATGTTGCTAAGCATTATTATTAAGGTACTACTTCTTGGCAAGGATTTTCTTGATGAAAAAATTTTACAGAAAATTCTTTTCACTGTACTTGAAAAATATGAATCCAAAATATCTGCATTGGAAGAATCTAAAGATTCATCAATCATCTCTTTCAGAGAATTAGTAATTGCTTTGCAGGTACTAGAGTAAAGAAGAATGACGAGACAATAGGAGGCAGGAAAATGCACTTTTCATATAAAAGCACAAAACTCAGGAGGAGGCAAAGACAAGAAGAATAATAAGAGGAAAAAAAACTTGAAGGTTCTAAGAAGCAGTAGGATGAGGGTTTTCCACCTTGTCCATTATGCAAAAGGACAAATCACGCTCAAAGAAAACGTTGGTGGAGGCCTGATGTCAAGTACAGAAAGTGTGGTAATATGGGGTATATGGAACAAATCTATAAGTCTCAACTAGTTGAGGTAAAGGTGTCCCTAAAGCAAAAATAAGAGGATCAACTCTTTGTTGCAACATACTTTGCTACAAGCAACAATTCTAATGATTCTTGGCTCATAGACAATGACTGCACAAACCATATCACCAATGACCATAACCTTTTTAAAGGGCTTGATAAAACCATTATTTCCAAGGTGAGAATTGGAAATGGTGATTTTATCTCATTTAAGGGAAAAGGAACTGTATCTATTGAGAGTATGATAGGTTTGAAGCATATGACATATGTTTTATATGTGCCCGATATTGATCAAAATCTGCTTAGTGTTGCACAACTAGTTGAAAAGGGCTTCAAAGTTATATTTGAAGACAAATGGTGCTTGATCAAAGATTCACAAGGCAGAGATCCATTTAAGGTGAAAATGAGAGTTAAAATCTATAGAGGAGCAAATAGCTCTTTCAAGCACTGTGAGCAATGTTGAATTATGGCACAAGAGGCTTGGACATTTCCATCATATTGGACTTCTCTACATGCAGAAATATGCCTTGGTAAGAGGTACCCATTACTTAAACAAAAGTTAGTTGATTGTGTGGCTTGTTAATATGGAAAGAAAGTTAGAAAACCATTCCCTCAAACACAATAGATGTAGGAAAATCCCGGGACGGACATCACATGTCCAGGCAGCGGAAAACAAAAATTTTTGTTCCCGGGACTTTCCCGA
>JANZLH020000065.1:1045110-1058783 GCA_026770325.2 Erythroxylum fimbriatum
GGCATCCATATAAGATAATTAAGGATGAAGGGAGTTTGCAGGTTTTATATTAGCTTTATTATCGTTAGGAAGTGCGCTGACTGGTTGGTAGTCACTTAGTACGCTGCATGATGCAAGAAATTGAAGAGTTTCAATTGCTTTATTACAGTTAAATTAGTTTAATCCTAGTGGAAGATATGTGGTTTCAGAGCTCTGGAACTCCAAAGAAGCAAGGAAGCCACATTGAAAGACGTGATCAATTACATATTCAGAAATATGAGGTTCAGCAAGCACAGCAGGACTTCCTCCTTTATCTTCTGGAACAAGTGAAGCGGAGAAGCAAAAACCACTCGAAGGGCGGAGACAAACATAAGATGAAGTGGGTAGACAAAGTAAGACGAAGTGAAATAGATCCTTCAATTTCTCCTACCACAAGGTACACAATGTGGTGCCTTCCATATCTCCATCCTTTTCTGGAAACCTTTTTTTCCGTATCTCAATAAATTTCTTCGAATCAAGTTCTCCCATTCGTAAAGTATACAATAAACAATACAATATATCAATGAACAATTTTGTAAGCTTTCGGTGCTCGCTCTCAGTAATATATATATTTTGCAGTCTTAATAATAATAACATTTCGAGTTGTTCTTGAGTCTGACTTCCGCTTTCGGTTCTCGGTCTCAGTAATATATATATTTTGCAGTCTTAATAATGATATAATGTTAAGCCAAAATCACTTTAGATCCAACAGTTATGATGAATACAAAATAACTTTCGCTTCGTCTTACTTTGAGTTGTTCTTCCGTCTCACTTTAGCTTTCGGTGCTCGATCTCAGTAATATGTATATTTTTTCTAACCTTTCGCAAATGGATGAGGGCGATTTCTTTACATAACATGATTATATATGATAAAGTTATTGCACGAAGATACCTTCAGGGAGGGAAAAAATTATAATTTCAAAATTATATACAGATTATCAAAAACAAAAAAAAAATTACACAGCTAAGAATGTCAGAACTAAATCTTGTGTTTCCTTTGTTAGTAATCAATATTTATTAGGACTGAAAAGATTTCGTACTGTGACACTACAATGAATGATTGCGGTGCATTAAATGAGGGGCAGCATTCCAACATGATACAGCGAAACAGAAGTGAATTTGGTACAGAAATGGCCAGATATAAGCAAAAATGACTTTACGATTAATAATTTTGATGACAAAGGAAAAGTAGACGAATGAAAAGGAGATGGAAGCTAAGTAGAAAAGCAGACGAAGGAAAAGCAGACGCACGCTATTTGAAAAGCAGATGGAAGCCAAGTAGAAAAGCAGACGAAGCAAAAGCAGACAGAAGCTATTTGAGAAGCAGACGGAAGTCAAGTAGAAAAGCAGACGAACCAAAAGTGTTGATTAACTTGCTTTTCATTGTCTTTTCTCCCGAATCGTTGTCTCCATACAGGTGTTGATTAACTTGCTTTTCATTAACACCGAACTTCGTCATCCATCCTGGTTTGCTCGTAAGCTTCTCTCCAGCGGATGGACATTCAGTGGCTTTTGCAATACATTCTGTTGTCACTATGATGGATAGTCTATCTACTTCAGATACAATGGTATTATCTACTATTTACATATTCTTCCATAAGTTATAGACTTCATTGAGATATATAGTCTCTCGAACTTGAAAGAATTTTCTCCATCCTGCAACTATCTCTGGTTCAACGTCCATGTCGTCGTTCTTTAAGGACTCAAAATCAACAATTCTTCCATAAATCATTGCTGGCTCCATTGCTTCTTCTGTTGATAGCGAACTGATCGTACAGATTTCTTGAGAAGTTAAAGTTGGTTATTGAGGTTGAGAGAGCAGAGTATTAAAAGGTTCTGTTGGGGACACTTTAAAGGTTGATTTAAGGGAATATCAAGTATCTTCTAGAATAGGTGAAGTTTTGAAGACTATGAAAATTTTTCCCTCCAAACTTCGCTGTAAAAGAAGTAACCGCAATTTTAATGTGATTTCGAAAGGACATCAAGGAGATGGCTGTTCGTTTCCGAATGGTTTCTTGGCGGTTCCCTCGTCTTACTTTCTATATATGCCTTTTCCCCTAATTATTACATAATTTAAATATTTATTTATAATCTTATCAGTGAAATTTTTATTATTTCATTACAAAGTTTATCTTCTCCCTTTATATAATTTTATATTTCCCATTGTATTTTATATATTGAAATTAGATAATAATATAATGAATTATATCCATTTATATTATTATGATTTATTATTATGCTGCCATCGTGTTACGAATTCGGTATATTTGAATAGGCTATCTTATGTCAAGCTGATTATCATATCAATTAATTGATTAAGCTGCACAAGTTTTTGCATCGTCTTACGTTTGTTATTTTAATAAAAGAAACCTTTTTGTACATGCAACCACTTCTTCATCTTACTTTTGTTCTTCTGAGTATTTGGTTCGTCTCACTTTTGTTTGTACACTTTGTCTTACTTTTGTCTGGTTAGTATGCACAACAACAGCGGGTTGAATTCTAATAATCTTTTCGTTAATCCCCTTTTTATAATAACTTGTTAAAAGAAACCTTGTTCTTTTCACAGGAACCACAAAAAAAAATTATAGTAGCGTACAACAGTAATTTGGAGAATTGAAAGATGAGAGAGACTAAGAGTTGAGAGATTTCGTCTGCTTTCTTTCGTCTGCTTTTTTCCGTCTGCTTTCTTTCGTCTGCTTTTTTCCGTCTGCTTTCTTTCGTATGCTTTCTTATTTGGCATACCTCTGCTTTTTACGTTAGCTTCTGTCTACTTTTCAACTTACGTTACCTTGTTAATTAAGACATTTTTTCAAGAAATCCTTAAAACCTAGTTAACCATAACTTTGCTCCCTTTGGATCTTCCATCGTCTGATTTTCTGCAGGTTACATATTCATTCATATATTCATGTAAATATTATAATTCATATTACATATATTTATATAATATCTATATACAGATATAATATATATAGTACTAAAAATAAATCACAATAAGAATAATGTGAATTTATGAGACGACAGAAGTAAGACGAAGAAAAGGGATGTGAAAAATAAGACGATATGCTAAATTAGGAATTTACCATATCAATTAATTAATTATGTTGTGATAAGAATAAAAGTTAGCAGGAACATTAGTACGACGAAGCAGTGGTATCGTTTCAGTTCAACTTATGCTTCGTTTGACTTTCAGTTGTTCTTGCGTGTCAATTTTGCTTTCAGTGGTCAATCTATTAAGATTTACGAAAGTGGAGGGGCGATAGAGATAAGACGAAGTTTTAAGACGACAAAAGTAAGACGAAGTTGTAAGACGATAGCAGCAAACCATATCAATTAATTAATTATGTTGGGATAAGAATAAAAATTAGGACGAACATAAGTTGCTTCGTCTCAGTTAAACTTTTGCTTCTTTTTAGTTTCAGTTGTTCTTGCGTCTCACTTTCCCTTTCGGTGGTCGATCTATTAAGATATATGAAAGTGGACGGGGGTGACTTTTTTATATATCATGATTATATATTATCAAATAATCTTACGAAGATGCCTTCAGCAAGGGAATAAAATATAACCAAGATGATACAACAAACCTTTCTTTTTATTAAGATAATTATTAAAAATAAGACGAAGCAGACAAACAAGCTAAGACTAAAACTAAGACCAACCAGAACAGTGCAGACAAAAGTAAGACGAAGCAAAAGCTAAGGAAGACAAGTAAGACGAAATGAAAGCTACTAAAGGACTAAGAATATTAGAAGCAGGCTTGATAATCTTCCTTCAACAGGATTCCTTTTAATCCCAACCGGCTTCTTTGGTTCTTATGTGGTGAACAGATTGGATCTCCGCATTTGGCGTCATGGTTCATGTCCCGTGGAGTAAGACGAGGCGAAAAATAAGATGACATGTATGCTGGCTCAACAACGGAAAAAAAAGGGAAAAGAAGGGAAACTTATCACACTTGCAGAGAAAAGAAGAGAAAAAAAAGGAAAAACCAAAACTTAGCAAACCCAAAATAGAAACACGTGGCCGAGAGAGACTACAAACAGAAAAAGGGGAAAAATAGAGGAAAACTGAGTAGTATGGAAAGAGGAAGTCCGTACTAAACGTGCAGTGAAACACAGCGACATGGAGAAAGAAGCTGCAAAACCTGCAGAGAAAGAAAAGGAAAAAGCGGGAGCTTAACAACACAAACACAAAAAGGGCCAAAAATAAAACAAAAACGCAAAAGGAAACAAAAGAAAACACCAAAACTTACTAAAGTCGAAAGAGAAACACATGCCGGAGATAAAGTACAACTCCTGCAAAGAAATACCTGGATGAATGAAAGGAAAGAGAAACAAAAGTAAAGACCAAAACTTACCAAAGCAAAAACGCAAAAGGAAACAAAAGAAAAAATCAAAACTTACGAAACTCCAAAGAGGAAGTCGAAACCACAGCTGCTGAAGAGAAACTACAACACCAGAAGAGAAACAAAAGAAAAGGAAAACTTATCACAGCTGCAGAGCAGAGAAACAAAAGGAAAAAAGGAAAACTTACCAAAGTAGAAAGAGAAACACATGGGAGAAAGAAGCAGCCACATGGAAGAAAGAAGCAGCCACATGGAAGAAAGAAGCTGCAACATCTGCACAGAAACAAAAGATCAAACCGAGAACTTAACACAAAAAAAGGAAACCAAAGCCGAAAGAGAAACACCTACCGGAGAGAAACTACAACACTTGCAGAGAAACAAAAGAAAAAATGACGACTTAAGAACACAAGAAGAAGGAAAAAAGAAGAACGAAAACTTATCTGAAAAACCAAAACTTACCAAAGCGGAAAGAGATACTCCAACCATTTGTGTTGAACAAAGTCGTAGGCCATCTGTACACACAGTAAAACCTGGATGAAAGTTGAACGAAAAAAACGGAAAGCCAAAAAGAAAACAAAAGAAGGGAAACTCACCAGAGACAGAAGACATCGACGGCGGAGAGCTGCACAGGAAGGCAAGGGCGGAGAGGTAAAGGAAGAGAGAGAAACCTTTGCACAACTCCAGGTTAAGCGAATGAATTAATGAATGAATGAGGGAGAGTAATAATAAAGAGACATAAAGGCACAGCATTCAATGAACAGATATAACTGACGAGGCACAACATTCAATGAATAGATAGCTCGGGGATGAATGGACAGAAGATATAAGTGGGGCGGCACAACATTCAATGAACATATAGCTGCAGAACTTTCACAGAGGAACTTTGAGAGAGAGAGGATAGGTCGAGAACTTTCAGAGAGGGGGAGGGAGAGAATGTCACCGTTGGATTACATGGGCGGTTGGGATGGATTGCGTGGTCGTCCATCCCAACTCGTCCTTAGTATATATACTTAATAATTAAATGTTGACAATGTGGAAAACTCCCCTTTGAAGCCCCGGTGAACTCAATCCATTGCTACATCTTCAAGAGGTCGGAAGCCTTTAGCCGTGCATAACTCCAAGAATCTCCATCACTGCCGAAGTTCCGACGTTACTCATGGCTGCAAAGACTGACAATGGAGATGATGATGAAGTGTCCGACGATAGTAGGTGATGATCAGAGATGGGAAAATGATGGTGGCGGTAGGATGAAGAGTGTTCGGTTGTCTCTGGCTCCCGAGGTTAAGTCTATGTAATTGTTATTGTAGCCGACCTCTTATGACCTAAGTTGGCAAGTTTTTAAAAGAAGGGGTCGGTTCGGGTCAGAAAAGTGAGAGAAATTTCTATTTGGAGTTCGGGTATCTGTCTGCACGTCGCGACGAGTGAATTATTTAACGTCGCGACGTGCTGCTCTCGTTTGCTCGCCGCGGTGTGTGAATTATTTGACATTGCGACGTGCTGCTATCCGTCTATGCGCCGAGACGTAGAAATTGGCATACGTCGCGACGTGTCTTCTTCTGGATGCGCCGCAACGTGCTTGAAGGCTCACATTCTGTTGACTTTCTGATGAGTTAACTCCCTTGTTTTCCTACAAGACAAAATAGCAATTTACAGTATCAATTGTCCTTAGAAAAATTATAATGCAATTAATATCAATTTGCAATGATTTTACTAACAAATTGCAAATCATATGAGCTCACTATAAGGAACCAGTTTAAGCACAAAAATTACCAGTTATGAGTCAAAAAGTGCATTAACAATTATAAAAAATGCAGCCAATTTATAAGATAACTTGGGCTCAATCAAATTGCTTCTTGTCAGGGGGGATAAATTTGTTAAGGGATTTTCAAGATTGAACTCCATTAATGATATGGTTATCTAAGCAACCCATTATTGTACTTATCTTTCTAACTATAAGTTATGATAAAACCACTTTAAACTAAAAAAGTAGAAATGGTGCAATAATAGCTAGAAGAACAAAAGTGTGCACTAATATACATAAAGTAAGACTCAAATAAAGAATAAACTGGTGGTTGGTGACTTTTATATTCTTACAAGTAGCTGTATTTTTGAAGACCTGAATTATGACTCTTAATTTATATATTTTTTATGAAGCTATGCTTCTTAGTTTAGCTTGGCTTTTTTTTTGCATTCCTATTAAAAGTAAAATTTTGGTTAAAGATGCTCATTAGATAGGGTCAGGGCTCGGTATCAAGATGAATGCATGTAGTAAAGGATTGGTTGTAGATAAAAGGAAAAGTTTGTTTTTTTAATTTCTAATTTAATTACTGGTGTGTATTATTATATGCCACATCAATACTAACATGTGAAATGGTCCTACTTAGATGGCTAGCCATATAAGTATTAGTAACTATAAGCTAATGACGAACTAGTTCTGTAACAAATTGAAAGTTCAAATATTTCATTACTACTTTTGGTAACTATAACCAATATTAAAAATTATGAAAAGTTTAAAATTTTAAATGTAATTATTAGAAAGAATATCAGGTTGGTAATTAGCATTTATCTTATTATGCATTTAATGTAATTAGATGTAAATATTGTTGATTAATTGTAGATCCCTAATTTTTAGCTTCTATAGGTTAGGAGTAATTCCCCCAAAAATTCCATTTATACCTTCCAAGATTAGGTTAACTTTAATGTATATATTCTACAATTTAAATTATGGAAATTAATAAGGAGAATTCATTCCAAAAATCTCTTTGTCCATGGTACCAAAGTTGGTTCAATCGCGTCGGAATTTAATCCCTTTAAAAAATTGAAGACAACCCTTCAACCCTTCCTACCTTTGAACGATTCCCTTCAAATCACTCAGCACAAACTCAATGATTCCAACGTTAGAGAATGGTTCAAATTTGTCTTCCTCATCCTTAAAACAAAGGGAAAATGGAGTATGATACAAATACTATCCCCATTCCCTCTACAACTGATCCTAAATTCAACATATGGGATGTCAAAAATTCAATTTTCATGGCATGGTTAATTAATTTCATAGAGAATACAGGCAAACTTATCTGTTTTACTATATTGCTAGGATATATCGGAGGTAGTCAAAGATATTTACTCAAACTTGGAAAATAACTCAGAGTGTTTCGAGGTTTGATCTAAATTTTGAGAAATGAAACAAGAAAATCAATCATTAAGTACTATAAGTCTATAAGATCAAATGGTTATGCCCTAAAGATGGAGTTTAATTTTCCTGAATGGTGAAAAAGGAGCGTATGTTTGATTTATTACAAGGATTAAACAAGCAATTAAATTAAGAGTAAAGTTGTTTAGAAGGAAACCTTTTCCTAAAATCAAATAAGCCTTTATTGAAGTTAAAAGAGAAGATAGCAGAAAACAAGTCATACTCATTGCATCCTCCACTGGACCGAATTCCTCCTCACTTGGTCAACGTTAGTCATTCACTAGAACAAGCCAAATATCCCAAGTTAAAAAAAATAGAGAAATAGGAAGGTCAAGAACAATTACAATGTGATCATAGTTCTAAGTCAAACCTTACCTATGAAACCTGTTAGAAACTCAATGGCAAACCAATAACTTGGAAACCAAAAAACCAAAGAGAACCAAACAGAGCCCTTACAGCTGAGTCATCTATGGAAAACACTAATTAAAGACAATCAACATGACACCAGACCAAGTCAAAGCACTATAGATAATACTTAGTCACAAAAGTGCCCCTTCCCTTAGCAGTGTAGACGTTGCTTATAAAGGTAACTTATTATCCTTCTTTTTTTCACTTAGAATAAAGAGGATAAAAACTAGAAGTCTAGATCATTGATATTATTACATTAGATCACATGAACAATGATCTAGACCTATTTTTATATGTAAAACATATAAAGATTATTGAAAATGTGCCAAAATATCTGTAAATTGGATTAGGAAGACTTGATCTTTTGGATTATTTTTTATTTTTATCTTTAGGATGACTTTATCTACTTTTTTAGATTAGAAAGTTATTATTCATGCCTAAGAATTAAGGAATGTATTTAAATTTTTGTTAAACTCTATCTCTAGAGTCTAGCTTTATTTAAAGAGCTCTGCAATAGAAGTTTAAAATATTCTCCGTATAACTTCTAGTCTCTAATTTTATAAAATAAATTTTTTCTCTAATAATAAAAATTAGTATTAGAGCTTTCATCTTGAGGGATCTGTGAGTTAAGTGAAACCATAATGGAAGCTAACACATCACCCACAACTATTGCACCACTCATTTTTTATGGTGAAAACCATAAAGCTTGGGTTATCAAGAAAACTATTCATCTTAAAGCTTTGGATCTTTAGGAGGCTGTAGAGGAAGACTATGAAGTGTTTCAATTATCCAAAAATCCTACAATGGCACAGTTGAAGAATTGCAAATAGAGGAAGACAAAGAAGTCCAAGGATAAATCTTGTCTTTTTTCAACTGTGTCAAGTGTGATTTTTACAAGAATTATGAATAAAAAATTTGCTAAAGATATTTAGGATTATCTCAAATCTAAATATCAAGGCAATGAAAGAACCAAAGGTATACAAGTACTCAACTTGATTAGAGATTTTGAGATGTAGAGCATGGAGGCATAAACTTTTAAGGCTATGTCAACAAGTTGCTAAGCATTGTTAATACTATATGACTTCTTGGTAAGGATTTTCCTGATGAAAGAATTATGCAGAAAATTCTTGTTACTATAACTGAAAAATATGAATCCAAAATATCTTCATTAGAAGAATATAAAGATTTGGCAAGCTTCTCTTTTGGATAATTAGTAAATGATTTGCAGGCACTAGAGTAGAGAAGAATAATGAAACAGGAGGAGGCAGTACAAGATGCTTTTTGTACAAAAACACAAAACCTAGGAGGAGACAAAGACAAGAAGAATAAAACTTGAAGGCTCTAACAAACAATAAGATGAGGTTTTTCCACCTTGTCTAATCTCTAAAAAGACAAATCGCCCTCAAAGAAAATGTTGTTGGACACCTGATGTCAATTATAGTAAGTGTGGTAATATGGGGCATATGGAACAAATCTGCAAGTCTCAACCTGATGTGGTAAAGGTGTCCATAGAGAAAAACTATCTTGAGCAACACTTTATTGTAACATGCTTTGCTATAAGCAAATAGTTCTAGTGATTCTTAACTGATAGACAGTGGCTGCCCAAACCACATGAATAATGACCATAACCTTTTTAAAGAGCTTGATAAAACAATTGTTTCTAAGGTGGAAATTGGAAATTGTGATTTTATCTCAGTCAAGGGAAAAGGAACTGTAGCTATTCAGAGTATAGTAGGCTTAAAGCATATCACAGATGTTTTATATGTTCCTGACATTGACCAAAATCTGCTTAGTATTGCATGGCTAGTTGAAAAAGGCTTCAAAGTCATATTTGAAGACAAATGGTGCTTGATAAAAGATACGAAAGGCAGAGATGCATTTAATGTGAAAATGAGAGCTTAAAGTTATGCTTTAAATCTAATAGAGGAGGAGCAAATAGTTTTTCCAAGCACTGTGAGTAATGCTAAATTATGGCACAAGAGGCTTGAACATTTCCATCATACTAGACTTCTCTACATGCATAAACATGCCTTGGTGAGAGGTATCCCATTGCTCGGAGAAAAGTTAGTTGATTGTGTGGCTTGTAAATAAGGAAAGCAAGTCAGAAAACCATTTCGTCAAACAATACAAAGAGCAACACACAAGTTATAGTTGGTGTACATAGATGTTAGAGGACCTAAAAAAACACCATCTTTAAATGGTAATAAATACTATATTACACTTATTAATGATTCCACCATATTTGCTAGATTCATTTCTTTAATTCCAAATTCGATGTTGCTACTATAGTCTAGAAATACAAAGCCTTCATGGAAAATCAAAGTGCTTACAAGTTGCGTACAGTAGGATCAAATAATGGGAAAGAATACAAAAATAAAGTCTTTGACAAATTTTGTGAAGAAGTTGGTATTAAACACCAACTTACTACATCTTACACCTTACAAAAAATAGTGTAAATGATAGAAAAAATCCAAGCATTATGGAAATGACAAAGTGCATGCTTTATAAAAAGGAACTGCCAAAGAAACTATAGGTAGAGGCTGCAAACATTCCTGTATTTTTATTGAATAGGCTGCCAACCATATTTTTATCTAATATAACTTTATTTGAAGTTTAGTTTGGTTACAAGCTAGATTCAAAAAACTCAAAATTTTTGGTTGTGTTTGTTTTTCTTATGTGCCACAGGTTAAGAGAGACAAACTTGATAAAAAGACTAAATCAGGTGTTTTTGTTAGGTACAACAACACTTCCAAAGCTTATAGAATTTTTCAACCACAAAATGGAAAAATTCTTGTAAGTATAGATGTTAAATTCATGGAGGCCAAACAATGAAGCTGGGAGAAGCCAATGAAAAAATAGTTTCTAGAAGTTTCAAAAGACTTGATGATGTTGTAGATGACATACCAGTCAGAGATGCAAGGCCTTTATATGCAATTTATGAAAAAAAAAGCGAAGTTGTTGTCCTAGTAACTACAGAATTCAAAGAAGCTGAGAAGAATAACAAGTGGATAGATGCTATGAAAGAAGAGTTTAAGATGATTGAAAAAAAATGGCACATAGGAGTTGATGGATAGACCACAACACAAACAACCCATAGGAGTTAACTGAGTCTATATAGAAGGCCAAATTAGTGGTATAGGGATATGTTCAAGTATTTAGAGTAGATTTTTCAAAAACATTTGCTCCAGTTGCACGGCTTGATATGATTAGAATGTTTTTATCCTTTACACAAAAAGGATGGAAAGTTATTTATATGTAAAATCTAAATTCTTAAATGGTTATTTATAGGAGGAGATATTTATGGAGCAACCAGAAGGATTTCAAGTCAAGAGACAGTAGGAGAAGGTTTACAAGCTAAAAAGGGGCTTGTATGGTCTTAAGCATGCCCCTAGATCTTGGTACGGCAGAATTGATGATAATCTTCAAAACTTTGGATTCATTAAACATCCAAGTAAAGTTGCATTACATATGAAGCAAATAGAAGCTAAATTAATCATAGATTCTATTTATGTTGATGATTTGCTTATAATAGGAATTGATGAGAAGATAATAAAGGAGAATAAAGCTAAAATGCTCTAAGTATTTGAAATGACTGACCTTAGCGTAATGACTTTTCTTTTTTGGAATGGAGGTGAAGCTAAATAAAGATAGAGTCTTCATATTCCAAAGGAAGTATTCAAGGGAAATTCTTAAAAATTTCATATAGAGGATTGCAAAAGCACTTCTACTCAAATGAATTAGAACGAAAAGTTCAACAAAGATGATGGAGATGATAAGGTGAATGAACATCATTATAGAAGCCAAATTAGTTGCTTGATGTATCTTACTGCAACTAGACCTAATATTATGTTTGCAGTACCATATAACCCTTATTATCTATATTATGATCCATTCATATATATCATCTCTTAATCTCAACATACAAAATCCGACATTGGATTAAAACATTACCATATTTCAATTCAACCTAATATAAACATGAATAGTTCTTAAGAAACTAGAATCTTTCATTAAAATTGAAGTAATCAATTCAAAACATAATTCTAGGGTTCATCGAATCTAAATTTGTATCCTAATTTCGCTCATACTCAAATAAATTAAACTAAAAAATAGCAATAAAGAAAACAAGATAAAGGGTTTTCATGTTAACCATATTGCTTAAACATTGCCAAAAACCCTAATTTATATAAACTTTAATGCTAACATAGGTTAACACTGTAGTATAAGATTGACCTCGTGTTAGGTTTCCTCCTTTTTCCCACATTCAAAACTTTCCACTTAGAATATGGGACTAGATATGGTACCATGTGTATGTTGTGTTAGGTAACACTATACCATGCCTAGACTATGTTCTTCATATATCTAAGTAGTCAAAGAAGTATAATACACCCTTTTATAATTTGAGGCTTCCACGGGGACACGTTTGCACCATGTGCCATGTAACGCCGAACTTTCTGAACCCTTTTGTGTTGTTATGTATTTGGAGATACTACTGTATATTGATATATACATGGTTGTATATGAGCTCAAAGATGAATTTGAATCCTTTTGGTACACCAATGATTTATAATGTTATATGCCCTTACATAAACTTAGAGTTCATCGGTATGTGAAATCTTAGAGATTTCCGACATATATGTTTTTAAGTGTGAAAAACTGAGTCCATTGGATGGATATGACCATGGTGGTTAAATTAAATGTGTTCTAATGCCTTAAAGGTGATTAGACATGATTTATAGACTTATTGGACACTTAGAAAGCTTAATTGGAAAAGTTGATATACATAAGGACTTATTTGAAGTTAATGGACTTAATTGTAATTTTTCAATTCTGGGAGGACCAATTTGTAATTTTATAAAGATAAGGGCTTAATTATAATTCTCAAAAGTCCGAGGACAAAAATAAAATAAAATTTTTGGTGATTCCCAAATTTTGGGCTTAATTGCAAATTTAGGAAAAGTTTGGAGGGTATAATGATAATTTCATATAACCGAAGGGTTAAATGGTAATTCACCATGTTTGGTCAAAGTACCGCACATGGGTAGTTTCCTATTTTGTACTTTAGTTGTATAGTGGCTCATGAACTGTTTTACTATTTTTATTACTCTGGTCATATTGATATGTTTTATAATTTTATAAATTTAAATTTTGACTGTTTTGTTGTTGTAAAAGACTTTATGTATAAACTTTTCATACTGTTGCTGAGATTGCCTTGAGTTGAGATTGCCTTGAGTGGACTTTAAAGTCCTAAAGTTGTGGTTGGATGTGAATATAGAAGTGTGTTTGAAATTGTTTGCAAGATTTGGGATTTTTAAAATACAGTCGTTGTGCTGCCCAAAATTTTTTTAAAAAAAGGAAGAATAGATATTCAGATAGCCTTGCATAGTCGGATTAAGGATACCGTGAGTGTCCTTAGCCCAGTTATGCGGCGATTGTCATGGGCCCGATGTGGTACCAGGTCGTGACAATTAAATTGGTATCAGAGCCATGGTTTTACATTTTCAAAAGTGTTATTTTCGTTTTCAAAAAGTTCATGAGCCTTAGGAGTCGAGTCTGGGTGTTGAAAGTCTTTAGTCAAGAAGTTGAGTCTCAAATCATTAAGTTGACGTCCTTAACGGTTGAAGGATTTTGACCTCGGTGGGAGTACTTGTCGACATTCCTTGGGATGTTTGGGATATCGGATAAGCTAGGCTTAGTTCGATCTATTTTATTAAACAA
>JANZLH020000065.1:1058883-1075030 GCA_026770325.2 Erythroxylum fimbriatum
CAAAACCCTAGTCTCTAATCCATCGAAGAAAATCTCTTTTTAATTTATTTTGTTATTTCTCGCAATTTCATTAATTATCAACTCCAATCAATTTTTACAATTTATTGTTTTCGTTTGCAAATTACTATATTTAATCTAACTGGTAAATAATTTGGTCCTTGAGGGAGACGACTTTACAATATTTTATGTGTGGATACTAGAACGAATCTGTGCTCTTGCAGAAAATATCGATCAAAGTCCCTATCTAAAATTTAGGAAAGAAGAAATGTTGTTCTCCTAGTAATACGGAATTCAATGAAGCTGAGAAGGATGACAAGTGGATAGATGTTATGAAAGAAGAGCTTAAGATGATTAAAATAAATGACATATGGGAGATCATAGATAGACCATAACACAAACAACCCATAGGACTTAAATGGGTCTATAGAACCAAACTTAATATAGATGGTTCTATAAATAAATACAAGGCTAAATTAGTAATGAAGGGATATAATCAAGTATCTGGAGTAGATTTTTTAGAAACATTCTCTCTAGTTGCATGCCTTGATAGGATTAGAATGTTTCTAGCCTTGATTATGCATAAAGGGTGGAAAGTTTATCATTTAGATGTAAAATTTTCTTTCTTAAATCATCATTTGTAGGAGGAGATATTTGTGGAGCAGCCAGAAGAATTTAGAGTTAAGAGATAGGAGGAGAAGGTTACAAGCTAAAAAAGGCCTTGTATGGTCTTAAATAGGCCTCTACAGCTTGTATAGCAAAATTGATGATTATCTTCCAAACCTTGGATTCATTAAAAGTCTAAGTAAATCTAAATTATATGTGAAGAAAAAAAAGCTAAATTAATCATAGTTTTTATTTATGTTGATGATTTGCTTATAACAGGAAATGATGGGAAGCTAAAAAAAGGAGTTTAAAGCTAAAATGCTCCAAGTATCTGAAATGCTTGACTATAGCTTAATGACTTTTTTCTAGGAATAGAGGTGAAGCAAGTTAAAGATGGAGTTTTCATATGCCAAAGGAAGTATGCACGAGAAATACTTAAAAATTACATATGGAGTGTTGCAAAAGCACTACTACTCCAATGAACTAGAAGGAAAAGTTCAACAAAGATAAAGGAGCTGATAAGTTGAATGAACATCATTATAGAAGCCTAACTGGCTGCTTAATGTATCTTACTGCGACTAGACCTAATATTATGTTTGTAATAACTATGCTTTCAAGATTTATGCATTGTGCTAGTGAAGTGCATCTTCAAGCTACCAAAAGATTTGTAAGATATGTCAATGGTATTATAGATTATGGAATTAAGTACACTCATTGTTAGAATTTCAAACTTCATAGATATTGTGATAGTGATTGGGGAGGTTCGATTGATGATATGAGGAGTACAATAGGTCACTGTTTCAACTTTGGCTTACGGGTGTTTTCATGGTGTTCAAAGAAACAAGATGTTATAACTCAAAGCACAACTGGGGCATAATATGTGACAGCCACTGCTGCTATAAATCAAGCATTTTGGTTAAGAAATATCCTTGTAGATTTACATATGGACCAAAATGAGTCAACTCAAATTTTTGTTGATAATCAAGTTGTCATTTCAATCTCAAACAATCACGTTTTTCATTGCAGAACTAAGAATTTTAAGATTAAGTTTTTTTTAAGGGAAGTGTAGAAAGAAGGTGAAATGTGTCTATTTTATAACGATCAAAGGGCAAACCTCTTAACAAAAGTGCTTTCAAAGGCTAGATTTGAAGAATTGAGAAGCAAACTAGGAGTCTGCAACTATCGAGGAGGAGTGTTGAAAACATACCTAAATATTTGTAGATTGGATTAGGATGAATTTATCTTTTGGGATATTTTTTTAATTTTATCCTTAGGATGATTTTATCTTTTTTTAAAAAGTTGTTTTTCATGCCTAAAAATAAGGAATGTATTTAAAAATTTGTTAAATTCTAGCACTTTTTTAAAGAGCTCCGCAATGGAAGTTTAAAACCATCCTCTGCATAACTTGTTGTCTCCAATTTCATGAAATAATTTTATGTTCTAATAACAACAACACTGATAACTTTTTCTCAAATTGAAAATGATATCTTTAATAGTTTAATTATTTAGAAAGATAAGTCTTTGGTCATTAAAGGTGGGCAAGGGTGAAGATTGCTTTCCGTTTTGTTGATAAATATGGCGCCTTAAAAGCATGGCATGTCAAAACATGATGCATGTTTGCTCGTGTAGTCGTACGGTAGTGGCCAAAAGTCCTCTATTTCAGCCACAAGTTGCAGAAAACTGGTCTTTATTTGCATAATACATCTTAAAATTCTTATGGTTCAGCTTTTAATAATCAGCTTTTCATTGACGAGCTACCTGGGTTCGCTAGTAAGAGTGTGATCCGTAAGAGCTCATTCAATTCCAAGGATCAACTTTAGTCGATTTTTTCAATAATCAAATAAAGGTTTAATCATGTTCATTAATGAGCTCTCCAAGGTGAAGTTCTTCGTGGCCTTGTTTGTAAATTTACTTCAAATGAACTATAAAATATACTATACCTTTGTTTCATGAATTTCAATCCGAATTCAATGTTGATGGAGTAAGCCTGAACATGAATTCGAGTCATAATGATTTTTGCCTTGCCTCGTTTGCACTTGTTTCAAGCGCCAATCGATCTAAACTGAATATGTTTGATCATACAATTTGAAGTTAACCTCACCAAATTGAATTAAATTGAATCAATATTCCTGTTCAAATCCGCTCCTTTCACAGGGCAACACTATTCGTAGGCTCCATTATTTGGTTTTTGTCATTTCTGATCTCTACGTATGCTTCATTAAAGAAATATCTTTCGTTTTAGCTGTCTGAAAAAAAGCATGTCTTTTATATATGAAACCGATGATATCACGTGGTGTTAGCTAGGCTGCACTTGATAATAAGTAGGAAGGGCAAACCAAAGTAGGAATGGTTTTCCTCAACAAAGACTTCTTATCTCCTTGGCTGATTGTGGCAAAATCTTCTTCATAGATAAGACTAAAGCAAGACTTTAAGTGTCACCGACTCGGACAAAAAGACATTGTGGTCTACTTGTTTGAGGAATTCAATCAATAGATACAATTGAGAGAACATGGTAGCTTAGCAATAATTGGTGGAGAAAATACTTGTCAGTTTATGAAGCCGATGTGTGTGTTCATATTACATGAAGCATGCACGATCATTGTGAAAGCAACGTATGAGCTAATGTCACTTGCAAAACCGCTAGATGAATTTGTTGGAATACACCACCATATAAGGTATGTTACAAAATTTTACAAAAGATGTTCAGTAACCTTTGGACAATTTGATAAGCAATATGCCTTAAAAGAGGCCTCCACCACTGGACATGTGTACATGTTGTCCACCTTACACGTTGTACGCTTTGTTCCTATTATCACTATTCTTCCTCTTCCGTACGCATTTTCGCTTACGCCGTTTCTTACCGTCTCAGTTTTACAGGTTAAATTCCACGGTGGATGCATTCCTTGTAGTTATCCTTCTCATTCCTGAGGTAGAATAGATCTAATGTATGTATACTTCCATACCTAATAAAAAAAGTTGCACTTCAAAAATATAGGTTCTAGTATTTCAAAGCTTCCTTTGCGCAGAGAACATACATTAGCCAAATTTAGGTATTGCAACTAATCAATTGTTTGGAATGTTATATTTATATTTACAATGTGTTAGGCTTTAGCTGGGCTGGAAAAATAGTCAGCTTATTTTGTATATATAGAAACTCCCATACTTTTTCGTCTCTGTAACTACTAAATTAAAAATATAAGAATACATCTCTGCATCTAAAGAAAGTTTTCAAGTACGGTGTTAAAGTCTTTTTACATACGGTATCAGAGTTACATTTTTGATAATCGATGTGCCTTTGAGCGGTTGAGCATTGGAGATAGTAAAATGATTGTTCAATGGAAGGATCACTTAGAATGTTAGAGCAAGTTTTACAATTATAAAACCACCAATATTTAGCAAGCGCACGGGTAGTAAGCGTAGTATATGAAGCGTTGATCCCACGAGAAATTAGTGAATTAGTCGAATCTTAACTTATCTAAGGCCTAAAAGTGTAATTAAAAATGAGTAAAAAATTAAACAATTGAATATAGATAGATTGAAAATTGGAATTCTAAATGAATGCAAGGAAATATCGAGCACAACCAATTAACAATCCGAAAATCAAACAAGTAAGACTAACCAATTATGAGAAAAAGGGCATTTATCCTATCATCAAATGCTAACTTGATTACTTTTGAGCTAATCGATATTGGTCCTAGAATTTCAAATGGTAGATTATTCTCTCTTGAGTTCTAATCATTAAACCTTAAATATCATAAACCATAATTAATTCGAATTACTAAAATTGCAATCTCTTAATTAACAAAAATAATCCACAATCCAATTAGATCTTAAGCACTCTAATAGACAATCAGGTCCTTATACGAAATCTCTCTTCGTATAAATTACTGATTTGATTAATCATATGATCTATTAAGTTGTTCACTCTCTCGATTTATTACCGAAGCATGCAAATACGACAAACAATCACAATACCCAATACATTAACATCAAAAGCAATCAAATTAACATTGATTTAAAAACAATTCCCAAAAAGAGTTTAGAACATCCTTAAACATAAAGGCTTGATCATCATATTCATCTCATACATCAAATGGAAGAAATAACAAGATGGAATGAGAAAGATAACTTGGAGTCGACTAGGAGTGGTAGCAACAACAACAGCTACTTCTCCTTCTCTCCTTTTTTTTCCTCTTCTCTCCTATTCCTTGGTTCTTTCCTCAAATGGAAAATGGAAGCTCTCTTAGATTAGGTCATTCTTTTGTCTTTTATAGTCCTAGGGCGTTTTAGGGCACAGACTAGGTTTTACTAGGGTCCAAATGTCTGAAATAACCCAAAAAAACGAACTTGGAAGCAATCCCCGCATTTGTTATCGTGACACTTAAAATTTAGCTTCTGTCACAATCGTGATCTGGTCCTGTTTGGCCCTTGTCATGATCGTGACTCTGGCTGGGTTGCGTCTGTCACGACCGTGACTGGTATGTCATGATCGTGGCATTGGCTCTTCCTTCGAGCTGTTTCCACATCTTCTCTATTCTTTTTTATCTGCTCTCAAACACTAACAAACTCATCAAAACATCTCAAATACGCAAAATTAAAGCTCGATAACATGCTCTAAACCAGATAACACTAAAAAACACAAACACATATTCACACTAACACAATTTTAAACCTTAACATACACAAATCATCTAATTAACAACTAAAAACATGCTAAATTATCCTCTAAAACATAATGCAACCTATAACTATCAGATCACTTAGAAAAATTTCCTTCCATTAGAAAATTATTTGAAGCAACATAAGTAGCATAAATTCTAAAGATATAACAAGAAGCGAGATGATGATGTTCTTCAGCTATATAGTTAAGATCATTCAGCTATGGGATGTTTGGCTGACTGGAATCACCATTTCATTCCTTATCTATGCTTAGTAATAGGTTATTCCCTTATTTAGTTGAAGAAAATATACAAAATATATAGTCCAAGGGTTTACTTATTCCCTGAGTTTGGGGAATAAGGAAACTCATCCTCCCCCTATCTTTATCTATTCAATTGCATTGGGAATAAAAATGAGGACTTGTTCAAAAAAAATATCCTTAAAGAATCCACATAATTACTTAGCTATAAAATATAATAATAAGAAGAAGAATAAGAAGAAATTAATAAAATAATAAAAAATAATAATAATAGTGTAGTTAGTAGGGACTCATGGATATTTTGGTTTTTGTGTTAATTATTTCTTTTTTATTCTAAATTTATGTTTTCAAAACAAACATTGGCATTAAATCATCATTAGAATTTCTTATGAATAAATCAAACTAAATATTACATATTTTAATCTATTCCTCATCTATTATATTTCTAAAGAATCACCATTCTATTCCTTATCTATGCTTGCAGATGAACCAAACACCTTTTTACGCCTTTAATTGGCTTAAATTTATGTTTAAGGTGTAGAGCAATTAGGATTGCATTACGAGCTAAGTCTAAATTAATTGTTAGGAAATCAGGATGGGATTTGATCTCGACCATAGAAGAATAATTACGAAAGTTTTTGTGTTTTGATTTCTGAAAACCAAAATCACTTTAATTCTATAAAATTATCAACACATAAATCAAAATAAAGTATGAATCTTAATTCGTACCTTATTCTAAAGTTTTATCCTTTTCTTGTCATATCCCACGAATCATTTTTGAAACTAGTCCATCTCAACCACTGTAGCCATACAATTTTCCAACCTCTAATGGTGTCCATAGAATAGGTTGAGAGAAATCTGTAACTTTAACAAATAAGGTTAAGTAAGAAGTGTTAGCTCTATTAAAGCTTAAGCCTATTTATAATAAGTTTTGGACATTTTAGTAATTTAATTAAAATTAAATTCTAATTTCAATTTAACTATAATTATAATTACAAATAATTCTAATTAAATACCAATTATACCTAATAAGATCCAATATCTCATGTTGATCCTTATTTAATAAATATCTCATTTTCTTTTGAAAGATGAATGTAATTATATTAAACTAGCAAAAGCTACCGTACAACATTACAATGAGTCATATTATCCAGCAATAAAATCGTATAAGGAAAATTAACAAAAAATAGCTATTATAGTTAGAATTATAATAACCAGCTCCTTCTCACTACTTAACTAATTAAGCTTTGTTTATAAGAGGTAATGAAAACCGCTCAAATCCAATTCACAATTTGATCGTTTATCTTCTTCCACTCCTTTACATATTCTCCTTTTCCTTTCCCTTCATATGAAATAGATGACTATAGTAAAGGTTGTCTTGATGAGCAAACCATCCACTTTACCTTGCTTAGTACACCCTATGATCATATTCAACATCTCCCTCCTTTCAAATGAGTAGTTAAAGAATTGTAGCATAACCATAATCCTGCTCCAATTTACTTTGATGTAGCTGCAGTCAAAGTACAAATCATTTATGCTTTCATTGATATGTTTGTATCAGACATATATAGGATCATATGTCCCAAACCATCGATCTTTGGTTTGGAGCCTATTCTTAATCACTAGCTAAGTGATAATTAAAACTTTGGAATTTAAAGCTTGTTTCCAAATTAATGCATACCAAGCCACAGCTTCAACATTATTGACAAGCATATGATGAAAAGATCTGTTATGAAACATATCTATGGAGAAGAAAGTCCATATGATGTTATCCTTCCTCATCCCTTCAGGGATAGTTGGAAAATAATCAACAAGCAAAGAAAACCTCTGTAATTTCCAACCTAAGCTCCATTTTGGATTAGTGATGATACTCTGGCATTAACAAGAATTCTGTTTTTGAGTTGAGCAAGTTCTGCTTTATACATAAGTGGGTTGTAATTGGTCTAATTATCAAACCAGAACTATATATCCTCTCCATGTCCCAACTGATATAGGGATAGATCATGTCTCTCAAACCGATCATATGATTGAAAATCAAGAAATAATCTTTAGAATTATCTAGCTTCCAGAAACTCTTATCTTTCATATGGTATTTGTTCACCCATTTGCTCCATAATGCTTTACTATCAATGAATAGTCTCTAGATCCTCTTACAAAGTAAAACTTTCTGCATTTGGGTAATTGAGATGATCCCTAGTCCACCTTGCCTCTGTGGAATAATGATATCACACAATTTCACCTTGGCTTCCTTACAATTATCATATTTCTCAGACCATAGACGACTTTCAATACTTTATCAATTTCTTTGATGGCTTTCTTTGGCAAAACCATATGGCAGCACAATGAATGTGCATACTACTCAAGATTGAATTGATGAGAGTCACTCTAGTTGCAATGAACAAAAACTTATGTTGGAAAGCATTAATTCTTTCTTTGAGTTTCTCAATCAAAGGAATGAAATAAAAAAACTTAGGCTTATTAGCATTAATAAGTACTCCCAAATATTTCAATGGAAGAGACTGTAAGGAAAAACCAACCACGTTAGTGATTTGTTCTTAATTGCGAACATTCGAGGAGAGATACAATCCACTTTTCTACATATTTACCTTAACCAATCCGTGAAAACTTACAACATATTCAACAACATGCAGATTGAATGATCTTCAGCTTTGCCAAAAAGAATTAAGTCATCTACATAATTCAAATGGGATAACTTAATGGAGCTACATTTCTTATGATACTAAAATCTCCCATTATAATTAACAAGTATGTGGATAAGTCTGGAAAAACTTCCATTGCTAAGGAGAATAAGTGTGGGGATAGGGGGTTCCTTTGTCTAAAGCCTCTAGCATTGTTAAAAGGTGGAGTTGGAATATTGTTGACCAAAACACTAAAGGAAGTGGATTAGAAGCATTGTACAACTCAATTTCTAAATTTTAATGGAAAACCAATAGCTTCTAAATACTCTGGTAAACAATGCCAGCTAATAGTGTCATAAGCCTTGAAAAAATCAATCTTCAACAAGCAACTTTGAATCTTCTTACCAAATTTGTAATCCCCCACCAGCTTTTGTAGAATAAGTATGATGTAACCAATATTTCCCCAAGTAAAAACGCCCCATGAGCTATATTAATCACTTTTGTTAGAACTACCTTTAGTCTTGTAGCTAGTAGTTTAGCAGTAACCTTATAACCAGTTTTGCATTAGGAGATGGGTTGAAATACAGAGATGAAAGAGGGGTTCTTCTTCTCTGGTATAAGATATATGAAAGTATGATTCACTTCCTTGAGCATCTTAGTAAAGGAGAAAAATTCCACAACTGTTTTAGTAAAAATTCTACCTGTTATGTCCCATGTTTTCTGAAAAAACATGGTTGTGAAACCATTTAGACCACGATATTTAGCTTGAGTGGCATGAGGATAGATCTCTAACCATGCATGTTATCAAATATTTTCAGCTAGCAATATGGTGGTTCCTTGGTTTAATCTCCTATGGAACAACACTATCAGCCCCTACGCCTCCTTCATCATATGGCTGGCAATCAAGAATAGGCTCAAAGATAAAAGTCAATGGCGTGGTAAGGTAGATGATTCATGCTTATTATGTAATAAGGCAGTAGAGGACAGAGACCACATATTTTTCCTTTGCATTTACTCAAAGGCCATTTGAGAAAAATCTTACATATGTTACTATATCATTATTGCAGTTATAACTTGGATCAATTATTGAACTAGGTCATTAGTAACATAAAGAAAAGCAATGCCAATGCCACTCTCTTCAAAGCAGCTTTAACTATTACCGTCTATAACATTTGGAAACAAAGAAATAGCAGAAGATTCACTGACAAGAAGGAAGGAAAATATCATATTGCTAATAGAATTATCAACATGATCAGAGCCAACACTTACGTTAAAAATGCACAACACTCCCTTTCCATAGATATGAAGAATAGATGGTAGCTTCAATTCTTCTAAGCTTCTTTATCACTTAGCCTTTTGATCTATTATCTTCTTACATCATTTTTATCCATTGTAATATATATGTAGGCTTATAGCCTTGAACTCGTTATAATGTTGTAATAGTTTAATCTATAGTAATATATCATTCATTTAAAAAAAAAAGTGATTTCAAAAAAATTGATAAATAATCTATATTCTTAGTATGACTTTGAGAGCATTTTACTTTTTCTTTGATTTTTATATGATTTAGTACTTAACTTGGTTTATATTTGTTTATAGACCTTGTTTCAATTTTTTAATAAAGAAAGAATGAATTTAAAAAAGGTGAAGCTGAACTATAAGAACTTTAGAGTTTTTTTAGATCAACACAGGTTGAAAATAGATCTATGTTCAAAATGTGGGCACTAACATAGTACCAAGTTCACCTCATGATAGTCCACAATCCATTCTATTTCTCTGAAAGCTTGTCACAAAAAGGAAAAGTGATACAAACATGGTCTTATATTTAGAAACACAACCTTTGCATAAACCTATATTCCCTAATTTTATGCCTATATTCCAAATGTGAATGTGTGTCATAGGAGATACTAACCCAACATAAGTCATATTCGCTACCATTTTATCAACCCATATTAATAGTGATTTTTACCAAAAAGATTCTAGAAAAAGGTGTAAAAAACATAAGAGCCTACATAATACTATTTTAGACTAATGTTTAGTGAAATTTTTAAGACTTTGATATAAGAAGAAGAGAGACACAGAGAAAGAAAAAGGAGAAACATCTATGAGGATTAATGAACTGATTTGAAGCATCTTAGGAGATCAATAAAGTAACCTTAGAGGAAAAAGGGGATCCTAATCAAGATTCAATTAAAGAACATATAGATACAAAAGCCATATGAGAACTAATTCTTTTATCTTGTTTTCCTTATTATTGATTGTTTTTTAAATATTTTTATGAAATATTAACGATAGAGATCTATGTCAAATAAACCCAAAATTCTATTAATTGGATTGATTATTTGATTTAGTGTAAGATTATAGTTTTCATAAGAATTATTTTTGACTATATATCGTGTTTAATTGAAATACGTTAGCATTTTTATTCAATGCTAGATTTCTTTCTTTGGGATCGATATAAATAGATCATTATAAGAATAATGCTGGTTAAATGGAATCTTAGTGATAGGAGCATAGGATATTTTTGGCCTAAATCTATCCTGGGAATTTATTTTGCATTCTTAATGGTTTTGATTAGAAAGAGATTTTAATCAATTAACATGAGAATAGAGGCTGTATTGTTAAAAAAAAAGAATATAATTGTAACTTAAGAATTCCAATCGGTCCAAAAGACTATGGTTAATCATTGAGTTAAGATAAATTCAAAACATAGAAAACAAGTTCTAGGGGAATTTTACATCTAGATCTTGTTAATCTATTGGTTATCTTATTCTTGCTTATCACTTTAATTTGGTTATTTATTATTTTATGTTAGTTTTGTTAATTATTTCATTTAATTCCATCATTAAAAAGATAGTTAGTACTAATAGTAGTTGTCCTCGTTAGATCAACACTTAACTTACCTATGTTATAATAATAATAATAATAATAATAATAATAATAATAATAATAATAATAATAAGTGCACTTACTTGGTAATTCTTTTGGTATTGTTTTAAATTCTATATATATAGTATTCACATCAAGATGTTTAATATAGTTAGGATGTTAAGTAGTGTCTGGTATGTAACAATTTAATTAAGAACCTAATCTTTATGAGAACCTTACATGTGACTAATTTTGGCAATAATATTAAAATGGTTAAAGGGTGCGATGAATGTGAAATTAGCAAAAATATCAACAGATTAATAGCGAACATAATTGTAGGTAGAGAAGTTATAAAGTTCGAGTCAAAGGAAGATAATATTGTATTATGAAACATACTGTTAGGTAATTTTAGTGAGCAAGAGATGACAAAACCTCATAAAGGAAGCTCGTTGAAGGATGAAAAACATAGGAAGGTAGAATTTTATAAGTTTTACGCTTTTGATAAAAAAAATTTCAGGTAACCTTTAAAGATGTAGTACTTAGTGAGTAACATTTAATAGGAAAGTAAATGTAAGGTACATGTTGTGATTAGAAAAGGACAAATGGAGCTAGATCAACCTAAAATAAATGCTAAAAGGGCTACAAAGATAGAACAATAGTAGAAAGAAAGCATCAACATAGTATAATCATGGATAAAGTGAGAGGAATTATCAAATTGCTAAGGAGATGTGATCAATAAATCTCGTTCATGTATGCTCTTATCATTAGTGATGGGGATATAACTACCTTTTAAGAAACTAGAGAAAGTCATAAGAAAGTCATATGTGTGTGTGTATATATATATATATATGCACTATGATAAGGGATGTGAGTATTCATAATATCAGGGCATCGATTGCATCTAATCGAATATTATTGGAAATGGTTCATACTTTGAAGAATTTAACTGACTTATTTCCTAAGTCTGTTACCAAAGAGAAGTTTAAATCTCTTTTAGAGTTAATTAATATTTAGGGATGTCAGATATAATTACAGCCAAGATTATGAAGAGGATATCTCATAGTGGAGATTGTTTTGTTTGTTTCATATACAAAATTGTAATATTGAAGTGTTTTAGGAAAAATGTAGGTGATTTTTTGGAAGTCTTTATGTGAACACAACTTGGGGCATAAGTTTGTCCTAGGGTGTGTTTAGTTGTAGAAATTAAAGGTAAAGGCATGAGTGTGCTAGAGTAGTAGAATTATTTCTACAGAAGACATAGTATTGTGATTGACCTATGTCATGATAGTCAATATTGTAATAAACCACAAGTGCACGACATAGTTGTAACTAGTTCTGGCAAGTACGGGTCAATCCCAAAAACTTGATTGGCCTATTTCGTGATAGTCATTATTGTAATAAACTACAAGTGCATGACATAGTTGTAGCTAGTACAGGTCGACCCCACAAAGTCCATGAATACTAGTAATCACCCTCCCCCTATTATCTAGCCTAAAGATTGATTTTAGATTTTTAGTTGAAAGAAACTAAACTAAAACAAATAGAATAAAATAAGAAACAATAATGAACGCAAAGATAGCGAAATTCACTTAGAAAACTATCATCATTAGAAATTAGTATCTAGATTCGAATCCCCCCTAAACCCTTCACAGATTGATCTTTTATCATGCAATTTCTTTGTTGATGTATTGGATCGTGGAGACTCCAATAGTATACTAGTATCTAACTTTGAGTCTACTAATAGCTAACCTTAAGTCTACTAACAACTAATCCGAAAGTCTCTAACTGAATTACTCAAGTTAAATCTTATAGGATTGCGTTACCAATTCATGAATCCCTCTATTAGGTTTGACCCTAATTTGGAGGATTTATGTCATCCTATCTCTAAGGTTACAATCAACTTCTTCTAATTATGGTAGGTTTATTCACACTAGGATTTCTCAATCTTTACGTATGAAATTAGATTATGATCTAATATTTTCGAGTTATTAGAATATAAATAAAATGCATAATCAGATTACAATATATCAAACAATCAATTAAATTAATAAAAGAATCAAATCGTATCAAAGTATTAACATAAGGTTCACCTAACCTAAATAGTAACTGGACGTTTAGTTACACATTATCGAACACGAAATCAAACATATAATGAAAGGAAAATGAATTGAATGCAACGGAATCATAATTGTAAATCTCCCTAATTGTCTTCTATCAAATGTTTTTATGATGTAGAGGCTTGATCTTGTATTCTGATGGATCTATCGATCTATCGATGAAATCTCTGTGTTTTCTACTTCTTTAGACCAAAATCACACTAGAGAGCAACTCCCATTTCTAGAAATTGCCTCCCAATGTCTTCTCCTTTCTTCTCCTCCTGAAAATGTCTTTTGTCATGAAATTTGGGGTTTTAGCAAGATGGAAGGTCTCTTGTATGTCCATGCATCAGATCGTGTGTAACCAAAAATGTCCGAAAATTGTGAAAGTGCACCACTGTGCAGAAGTGCACGAGCAAATACGCAACCTTGCATTCTTTCAGGTTTTTCACCTTGATATCTTTATATAGGTTATGATGTCTTCATATAAATTTTAGCTCCACTTCTCAGCTTTCTAATGGATCCTCTTTTACTTAAAAAATTCCTTGTAGCGAAAGTTATGGGTCAAGAACCAATCAAGGACAAACTGAGCCAAGATAGACTTCGTATCTCATTCTTAGCTTTTTTAGACCTTTAAAATCACACTTTTTAGAAATTATGGCTCAAGATGTTGGCTTGAATTTAAGCTTTTGAATCACCTCATTTGGATCTCATAAGCCTCAGATACGTCCATGTAAAGCTCAAGTGGTCAGACTGCCAATTCTGTAGAAATATGTTTTTATTGGAATAGTGGTTGCTAATCCAAATGAATTTGAACAACTACAAACCTAGGCTTTTTGAAATCTTGAGATGTCCTCTAATTATGCTCTGAAGATGACATTTAGGTTCAAACTCTCCGTCTATATTAAAAACCGTGCATAGCTTCTGTGCATCAAATCTTCGCTTTATGTCGTATTTTCGTCTAAATTCTTCTCCTTTAAGTCTGTGAAGGCAATTATAATCTTTGAAAGCACCTGAAGTGAATTAAGTACCAAATATACAACAAAATTATAAAATATCAAGCAAAATAAATCAAATATGGGTGTAAAAATATAGTCAAATATCTATCTATCATATTGATACAATCTCTAATCATGTTATAAATTGTATCCAGGTGTGAAAATAAATAGTGAGATCCACAAGCTACATACTTAAATGTGTTAGTATGGCATAGATGTTTCCTTAGGAGACCTTATCATATACCATGTCTAAGTGTGAAGAGAACTAGCGAAATCCACAGATTAAGGATATGAACATGTCTCAGGCTATATCAATAAACTTAACCTTATTTGTAAACAATTTTTAATGGAATTCAAACTCTTGAAAGATTTTAAGACTTGTTATAGTTATTATTAAGTTAGTTTGAGTTTAGTAAAGGGGCAAGTTGTATTAAACTATATTGACTAGAGTTTAAAATCAACTATAATTTCGTAAACCCGATCTATATAAAGGAAATATGTAAGCTTCATTAAAAGGAAAGTTATTGATTAATAATAAAATTGATTTCTTTGTGCTCCTAAGGATGTAGGCTCACCCAGTTGGTCAAATCTCATTAAAATCTTCTTATTTATTTCTTTTTTCACACAAAAATATCTTTGTTGAATATTCTTTATTTCTTAACAGTATTTCAAGGGAATGCTAGTTTATATATTATATAATTTGAAGCAATTATGTGATGAGATGGTTTCTTTGATCTTTTATCTCATTCCAATTATGGAATTATGAAACAAATGGAAGAGATGATGAATATAAATCAACTAACGTAATTTTTAATAGGATTACATAATTGAGTATGAGTAAGAGAAATATCAAGAATTATTCTTGGAGCCACTTTTAACACTTAATAAAGCTTATTCTATAGTGATGCGAATAAATTCACAGAGAAAGGTAATCACAAGTTTTAATGAGATTAGACATAAAGTAGCCTCGGTAATTAAAGTAAATAATCTAATAAGTAAGATAGAATTAAAAATGTTCAAGAATAAGGAGAATGGTCATTATAACCACAACAATCAATATGGCCATATAAAAGAGATTTATTTTGAGATAATTGATTATCCATATTGATGGAAAAAGAATAATATAGATACAAAGGTGGATAATATAAATAATGTAATGGTGGATAATATAAATAATGTAATGGAAACATCATTTAATATAGAGCAAAGAGAGGAGGAGAGCAAATATTTTTCTCTGAAATACAACGTAGGGGAAATTATTAGTCTACTGAAGGGGAAAAAAGTAATTCAGTAACATATTAATACAGATAATAAGGTACATTTTATTGGTAAACTTAATGCCTTAGTTACATGTACTAGTAATATCGGAGCTAATTGATTGAATATATTTGTAAGTCCAGTTAAACAATGGCAGCAAAAAATAAATTCTGGATTATTCCAGAGTATCGATCCTATAAGGACTCTATTACTGTGCCTAATAACCTTAGCCAAACAATGAAACTATAATAAATAAGAATTTATGAAAAATAAATTAAATCACTAATTTATTGAAAGTAAGGTAACTGAATCAAAAATAAGAGGAATCAAGATAAATAAACACTAAGGTTTCAAGGTTCACTTATGTGGCTCTTAATTGTCTTGCAAGATTGAGTTTCAGGATTGAAATAACAATTAACCTAATATATCTATACCTCTCAAAGCCCATGTATACTCAAACAAGTAATTACTGTTGGGACCCGTTTTCGAATCCCAACCTCGAAGCACAAACTTAACGAAATCAAGCAAACAAATCAAATCTGAAGCAAAAACGAATCGGAAGCAAATCGAATTCCATACAAACTGAAACACATGTGTCCGACAACCGTGAACAAATATCTTAGCAAAGCGTCACGTTGGAAACCTTATAGACACTAACAATCCGAAATCCAGTCTACATTTTTTTTTCAAACCTTTCGTATTCATTCTAATCAATCTTATACAAGTCGAAACAGTACAATACAATTTCCCTTTTGGAAATTTATCCTC
>JANZLH020000065.1:1166344-1178007 GCA_026770325.2 Erythroxylum fimbriatum
AACGTCGCGAAAAATATATCTTTTCGTGACGTTTTTAAAAACGTCACGAAAGCTTTACACAATTCGTGACGTTTTTTTAAAAAACGTCGCGAATTCTATTAAATTGTTGTAGTGAATGCACTTTCTAACTTCTCAATAATCTCTCATGTACACTATTCTAGGGTTCCATCCCTTAACATGGAATATCAGGATGTTACACTCAACCCCTTTGACAAAGTCTTAAAGTAAAGTAATAGGTGATGCCAATTCAATAGATAAACTAAAAACCGTTCTCTATAACTTGAATGAAAATATCTAAGTAATATCTCCTATTATTAAGATGCTCTTGGCAAGAGTTACACGTTGATCCGCCACCTTCATAGGGTTCTTCACTAATAAAAAAACTATCTTACCTTCTAATACAAAAATAGGCCATGGCCTAAATAGGGGAAAATGGGATTGGAAAGCATGTGGAACAATAAGGAAGACTACTTCCTATCCAAATTCAATTATGAATCTAATATGATAAAAGTATAGGGTCTGGACCTTGGCACATTGGTGGTAAGTCCATATTTCTTTAATGATGGAGGTTAAAAGTGGAGTTAAATAGGATTCAGTTAAACCATGTCCCCGTTTAGGTTGATTTTCATAATATGTCCATGGAGTATTGGTATAGTAAAGGGCTAAGCTACTTGACAAGCTCACTTGGATGGCCTATTTGTTTGGTTGAAACTATAATGAAACCACAACCAACTTTAGAAGAATTGGATAAGCTAAAATCTGTATCGAGTTAGACAAAGGGAAAGACTTACTAGGCTCCTTAAGGTTGAAAAAGTTAGATGACAATGGTGTATTAAAAGAGGTTGAAATTATGTTGAGTTATCCCTAGAAGCCTTGTAATAACTTGTAGAGAAAAAAAATTGTCTTTATAAGGAGTTGATAGAGCTTAGATAGGTGGAAATCAATAAAGTGAGGATAACCAAATCACCCTTAAGCTCAATCTAACTATGAAGATGCCAATTTTTAATTTAACCAATAAAGTGAAAGATGTTGAACCATTAGATGAATTAAGCACCCTTAAGTTAACCCCTCTTTCTCTATTAATTGAACCCTCATCTTTTATCTGAAGCATTAGAGAACTTTGCCTTAACTTCTATGGCTTCTTAGATTCTAAAGGATGACGTGTTTATCTTTGTGACCAAAAAGAATATAGATAGGAAATAAAAAATTAGGGTTATTTTTGGCCCTACCTTTATTGTTAAATGATCCTTACTTGGAGCATTAAGGGTCTTAATTACCTTGATAAATTAAAAGTCATTAAGGACGTTTTGTATAGCAAGAAGTCTTATATGCTAAGACTTTTAGAGACTGAAATAAAATGAAGGAAAGAAGTTACTTCTTAGGTAAGTTGATCAATGAATATTGATTTTTAATAAAGCCTTTGATTTAGTTTATTAGGGGTTTATTAGGGGTTCCTTCTATATAACATAAAGTCATTTAGATATCCTAATCTTATCAAATGGATAAAGCAATATATCTCAACATTTTCAGACAACACACTAGTCAATAGAGAAGTACAAAGGATTTTAAGGTAGCAAGAGGTCTTAGGCAAAAAAAATCCACTTTAATTTTGCCTATTTGTCATATAAATGGAGGAGCTTCACATAATGCTAAATGACAGAGTTGTCAAGGATAAAACATTTGTTGCCACCTAACTGTATCAAAAATGGATTCTTTAGTCATTGAGCAGCTTCTCCAAATTACATGATTCAAACTTCAAATCCTCCTTTTAGGTATCTTAGAATCCCAATATCTTCCAAGATACAATCTCTTAGAGATTGCCGACCTGTACTTGATTTAATCCAACACTACTAAAACGATAAAAATCTTTCATATTATATTATATTATAATTGATTATAGATGTGCTCTGTAACCTTTATATAAATTGGTCATCATATTTATCTCTTCCAAAAAAAGCTTATAAAGAATATTGAGAGAACTCTAAAATTTTTCTTGTGACTAAGGGAAGCAAATAAGAAAGTAATAGCTAAGGTGAAGTGGGGCGATATTTGTGCCCCTAAATAGCAGGGTGGCTTAGGTATCATCCCCATCAAAGAAATGGAACTAATGTTTCTATCAAAAGGATTTTGGAAACTCCTGATGGATAAGGAGCTATAGGTAAAGTGGGTTCATATGCATCTTCTAAAAGGCGATAACCAAGTTTAGCACTTCATGGTCCTTGAAGCAAATTATGGACGTAAGAGGTAAACATAGCAATAAGTTGAAGCCTCTAGTAGGGAATGGTGAAACAACTTCATTATAGTTTAATAACTAGAACAAATTGGGCCCTCTACATATTCTTTCTAACTTTAATAAGTTAGGGATTATAGTACCAAATTGAACTAAAGTGGGGAAATTCATAAGTAACAATATATTGCACTGGTCATTTGGAAATTCTAGGGGTTCTCTAATATTATCAATACCTTTCCTAATTATAATCCAACTCTAATAAGCCTGATTGGATTACTTGGACAAATAAATTAAGCTTAGAATTGTTTCTTACTCATCATCAACACACCCTTTAGCACCACATGGTTTGGTTTCCTAATAACTCGCCTAAGATAACTTTCATTCTAAGGCTACTATCCAAAATAGGTTGCTTAGTACAAGAGATAGAATTAAACATGTTATCTCAAGTTCCCTCACGTAATCACGTGTCTACTATGCGACAGTAAGGAAGAGTCAATATGCCATATTATCTTTAGTTGCAACCACTCGAAGTTAATTTGGTAGGAATTACAAAAGTTCTTTAGCATTTTCTTTAGTGACTAGAACTAGGAAAAAAAATCATTGAAGGGGCTAATAGACAAAAATTCCAATGCAAAGGTTATTTAGTTGAGGCTTAAGTTACATAATCTATATGTAGTGTGATAAATCAAAGGCTCTTCATAAACATAAAGAGATAAACTAAAAAATTATGCAAACTTTCTTTTAATTGGATTAAGGGGGGCTTATTGTAGGAAACAAACATCATTAAAATAAGTAAAGAAGTAGAGCTGAAATGGAATATTTAAAAGGTTCAATATAGATATCCTTTCTATTATGAACTTAGCTCTAGAGGATTAATGTAAATAATCTTTGGATTGGTGGTTTTTCTAGTCGTAAACTTTCATCCCCTTAATGGGCTTTTAATTATTTTTCAAAATAGTAAAGTAGTTGTAAACAAGTTAAAATGATGAAATAACAAATTTTATAATAAAAATATGTTCATAAAGATAGAAAATATTTCACTTTCAAATTTTAGCTTTTCAAAATGTTTTATTATATATTGTGATTCAAAAGATATTGTCATTTAAAGTTTTTTGAAATTTTATATAGAATTTTTTTATTTTTGTCCAAGTCTATTACATAATTACATATAAAAAGTGTTATTCATATTATTGAATGAAAAAAAAATTATGCTAATTCTTTATAAGTAAATGTTTTATAGAATTCAAGCAATTAAACATAATCATTAATCCAAAAGATAATCATAATAGGAGGATGTAACTATTCTTAATTAAATTGTCTATAATACATTTCATCCAGTCATGATCAATAATTATCTTATAATAGAGTTAACGAACATAATTATTGAATAAGCAAAACTAAAGATATCCATTTAAAAAGTATGCAATTGCTAATTTAGTTCTTACTTATAATATAAGTTGTTTCTCATGAAAAATAGTTAGCTGATGAATAGAAACGTACATGAGTTAAACGTATAACGATAATTATTGCACATGTAGGCTAAAAAGTAACATAGAAGTCGTAACAACAAATAAGAAGAAATATGAATATAATGTCTTAGTGAATTAGTATGTAGTTTAAAGTAGCCTGTATAAACCTAACCCACTTCTTTTGCTTCCTCCTATCCATCGTGACGTTTCATCAGGTGATCTTCATTGTAATTAAGCTTCCACTTTAAAATAAGTTAAGAAATTAATCCGTTTAATTCTTCACAAATGGTATTTCCAAATGTTATTATAACATTTAAACTCAATTTTATACAACTGCTTTTATTTTATTTGAGTTTATTACAAGAGAGAGCATAAATAAATATATAGCTCACTTGAGAGGGCATTTTACTTTGAGCTTATTTATTACAAATAGCTTCAGGAAAACATCAATAGTTGACTTAGAGAGAAGATATTGTTCTTGTGATCTAACTCTCCTTTAGAGGATGGTCTACTTAATAGATAGAATTAGGATCTTCTGTCTAATATTACTCTATCTTATCTTGTTCATTGAATCTCAGCTATTTATTTATGTGGGGCTTATATTTATTTATGTAAGTCCCGCGTAAATAGATACTTAAGATTTAAATGGATAAAATAGGACATAATAATACTAAATAGAGGATTCAGACTCGAACTAATATGGGATTCTTTTAGCCATGTTCAACATAATTTCATTTTAAAATTACTGTGTTTTCTTTTTGTGGTTATTAGGGCTAGGAAGTGACAACAGTTTGATAGAGATTGGTTTGGGAGGAAAAAAAAAAACTAAGAAGCTGGTTTATTACTATTATTTCGAAGAAGACACTCCGTTAGTACGGCAAGAGACCATTTATAAGTCCCTCTTCTCGTGTTATTACCCATACAAAAAAACAATAAAAACAGCCACACTTAGAAGCTACTATGCACGCGCCCCTCTGCCATTTACGCACATTAAAGCCTTAGCATACCTCACAACACAAAACATTCTTATTAATTACCATTATTACCGAGTCGCTCTACTCCGGCGGCACTAAGCTCTCTCTTCGGCAACACCTCAGGCAGCCGCCCTCCCTGGCTGCGACCTGGAGCTACCCAAGGTTGTCTCCTGTTGTCCGAACTTGACCCTCCTTGCGTCTTCAATAGAGATTCTGAATGCATTGGCCAAAACCTCCACTGGCATTGCTCTAATGGCCGAGGTGCGACCTGCAAGTGGAGCTGTCATTGCATTGTCGTTGGTCTTGAATGATACCCATTCGAACCTTTCCCTCTCTGCCCGTTTCACCACAGCAAAGTTCTGTGGCACTGTCAACACCTGTCCCTCTCGGACTTCGCCGTCGAACACGGTATCGCCGTTTTGGTCCACCACCTGGCACCTTGCTCGTCCCCTGATCACGTACATTATGCAATGTGCGTTCAGGTTCCAGTATGGTAGCACCAATGCATCCTGTGACGCATAAGATCATCAAAGTTTTGAATAGAGGATTAGATTGCGGATGGCAGTAAGATTGCTAAAACAAATAAGCGTAATGATGGAATATTGTGATTAATCATTACATTATAGAGGACACCCCTCTCAGCGCTCAGTTGAATCCATCTGAGAACAGGGAGATTCTGGCTGTTGATGGTGCTGATGCGACCGGCTTCTGGGGTGAAAATATCGGCGCGTGAAGGGTCACCGATGTTCTCCTTAATCCTCATGGTGCAGATGGTCTCTTCAATGCCATTGGCATGTCTCAGTCGTTCTCTGTCCCTCTCTTCACTCTCTGCCCTCTCTTCTTGCAACCTAGTAGGTGGTCTGACAACCTGAAGACCGCCTTTGACCTTGACGATGTTGCCTCTATTGTCGTTCTCACCTTGAAGCCTTCTGGCAACCCGCTCGTCGACATTGAAGGCCTCTGCAATGAACCTGGTGTCCATTCCGCAGAAGATATTGTTGCACGGGCTCTGTTGTCCTCTACTATAGAGAGGGCCATGCCTTTCTCTTTGCTCCTGGGTCTGTTGGAACACTTCTTCTGGGTTTCCAGCAAGATAGAAGTTCTGCAAACACAGCAATGGAAATGAGTATATCATTGCTCATATGATATATCAATTAGACATTCTACGCATACATATGGTTGAGTTTGATTACTTACCCTTGGATTGTTGTCAAGCTGGTTGTCGCTGTTGGATATGTCGAGGAGAGAAACGGCAACAACAGTTTCATTGCCGTCGTTGTAGCACCAGTGAGATACTCCGGCGGGAATGGCCAGAACGTCGCCTTCACGGAAACGTCGGATTTTCTGATGCTGATCTTGGAACCTACTGCTGCCTTGTCCCTGTGACTGTTGAGACTCCTGGAAGGTTTCGGGACAACCAGGCATCAACATTCCAGTCATACCAGTACCTGCATGTATAATCATACCAGTAGAACTCCCAGTGAATTTCAGATTAACAAGTGATCAAGTATTACAAGCGTTATTAAACATTACCTCGGACGATATACATCAGTTGAGGATCGTTGCTGTAGGAAGGCAATAAAAGGCCATTAGGCTGAATTAAGAGCCTGACAACGGCTACTCCAACGCATCGGAACTGCTGGTGGTTGCTGGGATCCCAAGATTCGATGATACCTGCTTCGCACTCCACACGGTTATCAGGTTCGACGGCGTTGATGCACTCCAGTTGGCACTCATTTTGCTGCTGATACTGCCGCCGAGCAAGAGAGCCTTGGAAGAGAATAAGAAGACAGAAACTCAGAGAAAGCATGAAACGTTTAACCATAGCTACTACTATACTATAGACAATCAAGTATATTAGTGGAGGGATGAATTTGCGACTGCAACTGAGCTTGGTACTTATACAAGAGAGAAGGGAGTGAAAGTGTGACACATAAGAGATGGTTCTCTAGCCATTCTTCACTTTGCATGGCCACTAGGCTTTAGTGCCTTACACCTCGCAAGGCTATGGAGGGCAGGTGTCTATAAATTTCACGCAAGAAAACAAGTCGCCTCGAGAAAAGAGAAAACAAGGAAGGATTCATCTGGCTTGCTTGAAATCTTAAGTTCTTTGTTAGGAATTCTTTGTATTATTCCTGTATAATAATTTATGAACTGAAAGCAATTGTTTTGAGCTGATTTTGCAGAGATGGAAGATTGCAAGAAAGTAAAGAAAAATGCACAGAATTTACTTGGTTCGATAGCACAAAGCTACCTACGTCCAAGGATCAATCACACACACTGTTTTTACTAGGATAAAAAAAAATAAAAAAGGTATACAAGAGATTGAGTGTTTCCCTGAAACACCTGCAAGAGTTTCTCACAAACTCACTCGTACACTTTTAATATGTACTCTAGCACTCTCTCTATTTTTCTCTCTGAACTAGATGACTGAATGTATACAGATGGTTTGTAATTGTAACTGTGTTGTTCTATTCCCGAATGCTTGAGGCTTGGCTATTTATAGGATTTTTAGATAACTGCCGTTGGATAAGTTTGGACTAAGTCAATGCTTTAAAGACTCCATCTTTCTTGATCTTGTTCTTTTTCACAAGTCTTTGACTGGGTCCACGCATATACTCATGCCTTTTGATAAATGCTACTCCCTCCGATTCATAATAATTATCGTTTTAGATAAATTTTAATTGTTCAAAATAAGTGTCATTCTTGACTTTGTATGCATGTTTATAATTTTACTTCCAAAATTAACCTTTAATTTCTCCCTGATCTTAATTACACATATCATAATTTTAAGGTAATTTAATAGTATGCAATTTCTGGTTCAAAAAATAAAAAGTATGCAATTTCTCTCACATGCTAATTAATAAGAGTATATATATAATTCCATTAGCTTTCTTAATAAATGTGCGCTTTTCTAAAACGACACTTATTATGAATCGGAGGGAGTATGACTCAGAGGGAGTATTACTTTGTCTTATTCTGTCTTATAGAATCTTAACAATTTATTTTGCAGAATCTACGCGGGACTCATGTGACATAAATAAATAGTTGAAATTTATTGGATACAATAAAATATCATAATATTGGACAGAGGACGTGGACTCGAAATTCAGGCACAGATATTTAGTATATCAAAATTCAAACGTTCGTTGTAACCTTGGAGACCAAATCGGCTAGCGAGTGGGAAATAAAAATACAAGAGGAAAAGCCTTCTGATTAGATCATTGATATCCTAACCAAGTTGAAAGTAGTACGCGGACACCGAAAACATACCAAAGTGTCAAAACATATCAATATTTCTTAATGAAGTCATAAATGTGGTTGTTGGTCTCCTCTGGTCTTTCTTGGTTGTTGAAATGAGCAGCTCCTTCCATGACAACAGTTTCCTCCAGAAGAGGTACATGACGCTTGAAATCTTTGCTGTGTACATATTCCTTTACCCCCGGAGTCGTATAAACCATATCCAACTCTCCCACAACAAACTTCACAGGCACTTTCACTGGAACCCCTGTCCATGCTGCTGTTAGCTCCCAGTTCCTGCATCACCCACACTGTAATTAACTAACAGAATTGAGTGGTAAGGAAAAACTTTTGGAAGTTGCACGAAGCTTGATTATAAACAAACATACAAATCCAAAGCTCTGTAGTAGTTCAATCCTCCGGTGAAGCCTTTCTGACTAAACTTCTTTGCATAATAATTAAGGTCTGCTTCCGTGAACCAAGATGGCAAAACAACTGAACTCTCTTTACAGATTCCGAATGCATTTTCCTTTGGCAAGCATGCTGGACCTGGTTTACGATCAGTAAGAATTTTTTTCAGCACTTCTGCAACACCAACACTTTGGATTTCAGCTTCGATTGCCCCTTTTTCCTGCCCGTTTAAGAGTTGAACAGATCCATTGGTTGAGACACAACTATTAGACTATATCAAGAATCCTACTTAACTTCAACTTAATAAAATTAAAACAACTGAAAGCAAGAAGCAAGCCTTAAACACTAAGGTCAGGTCCCGAAAATGAGTTCTTTCTGGTTTTTCATCAAGACTCGATTATCCCGAGCTCAACTGGTATCAGACGCAAAAAAAAGAAGGAAAAAAAAAAAGAAACAGTAGTGGCTTTTGTGAATACATTGTCAAGAACTATGCTAGATATAATCAAATGGATGATAAAAGAAGTAGAAAAACCTGAAATCTGCACATGTAGTAATCATCTCCAAAGAGCAGTCGCATGCTTTCCAAAGGCTTAATCTTGGGATTTCTAGGCCTGAAAGGAACACTAAGGCATACGTATGCCTTAACTCTATCAGGCCTAAACAAGCACAAGTACCATCCAATTATGGCACCCCAGTCATGAGCCACAAGAAACACTTTATCTGCCCCAAGATGGTCCAAAAGGGCAATCAGGTCACCAACAATGTGATGACAGGTATAGCTGGTGCTTGAAGGAGGAGCTTCAGAGTCACCAAAGCCTCTAAGATCTGGTGCAACAGCATGGTAACCCAGCTGGCTTAAAGCAAGAATTTGGTGGCGCCATGTATACCAAAGCTCTGGAAATCCATGTAGAAAGAGTATTACGGGTCCTTGACCCTTCTCAGCTATGTGCATTTTTATGCCATTCACGTCCACCATTCTGTGTTTTATACACTCCATTTTTCTCTTCTCCTTAGCCTCCACTGAACTCCTTATGCGGGCTTTGCTTCGTTATGTAGACCATCGAATGTTTACAAGCCGACGGTCCTATAGTTTTAAATTTCCGAGGGTTGTTGATCAGTAGTAAATGGCAGTAAATAAAAGACAGTGATTCCAGTACTTGAATGATACTTGGGGGGTTGCCATGCTAGACTTTCGCATGTGATCTTTAAACATGGCACAGAGCATCGAATTTTCTTTTAGTGGTTAATTGGCGAGGGAAACCATTTCGTGATAAAATTAATTTGGTAGTTAGGAAATGCATGTCGCACTTGCAGAGAGTTTTGAATGTTGACCTCATCTTTAAAAGTCATGTTAGGAGTTATTTGATAAGTGTTTAATTCTGATTTTTTAAAAAGTTTTATATTTAGTGTATTTGTGCTTGTTTATTTGAGTATATTTATTATTTTTAATAGTTAATTTGTTTATATTTCATTCCCATGTCATTATTCATTTATTTAAAGGAAAAAGTAAATTTGGACAAATTTAAGTTGATTTGGAATTATTAATAAGCTAATTTTATACTATATTTTACGCTCTCAATTGCTAATGTTTTGATTACTCTTTGATTGATTTTATCTTAATAAACCACCTAATTTTGATTTATGTGTCACTTTTTATAGGTGAAAAGTCGTTTTTTACTTAGAAATACTTGGTAGTAGTTCCGTTTTTTGCATATATCTTCTTCGTTTCAGTTACGATTGGGGAGGTTCAAAATCTTAAACAAAGCTAGGAGGATGGACTACAACTCATATGAGAAATCAAAGCCCAATTCTTTCATTTGATAAGTCGAAATTAGTAAAGAAGTTGCAATTGACAGTTGATTCTGATATCTGGTCACCAGGTGACAATGGTTAGGCCATATCTTGAGTTGTACATGTCTAACTGAGGTGATTCAAGAGCCTCTAGAAAGAGGACATCCAGACCTACGATTTTTATGAAGAGACTAGGTTCAAGAATTGGAAATGGAACAAAATTGAGTATATAATTTTATGTGATAGCAAAGTGCTATGAACTTGAACAAAAATTTCATGTATCATTTGTTGTGATCTATTGCTCAAGAGCAACTAAGGGAGTTGAAGAGCAGGCACACAATCAAGAATGATCATGAAATTGTGGTAGTTCTTAGGAGTAAACGTAAGTTGGTATAGTAAGCCCATCAGGGTGGCTTTCAGATTTTTCTTTAAAATAGGCTAAAGGAAGAGATTGTTACGGTTTTCGCCTTATTCTAAAGATGTTTGTTCGTAGTCTAATACCACTAAATCTAAGCTCCGGTCAAGGTCATATTCGTAAATTAAAAGGAATAAAATTCGAAAAGATTTGAGCTAGAAATCAATGATTTGGAGTTATTTATAGAAGACACGACCATGTAGATAAACATGTAAACTTCTATGATCATGTACGAGTTGCACTTGTGTATAATCAAACACAGTCGTGTAAGTCTAAAATTGAGCATCTCCGCGACATCAAGTTTTCAGCTACAGGGTCGCGATACAACTATGTGGGCGACTGTTTATGTTTTCATTTTCACTTCTTTCTTTTCTTGTTTTTTACCGGCCTCCTCAGTTCTCATTATCTTTTAGCAGCTTGTTTCCTCTCTTTCTTGCATCTTTTTTTTCTCTTTTTGCCCTTTTGCCTCTTTCTCTGTTTATCTTTTCTTCGTTTCTCTTTTTTCCCCAACTTCTCTCCTTCTTTTTCATTATTTTTCTCGGTTTCCGCTTTTTTGGGTGTGACGATCCAAGTTAATAAAAAAAAGTAAAATATTAATTAAATACCTAATTTTTAAATTTATTACAAATTCATTAAAGACTAGGATTTGTATCATTAAAACATTACTTTCTTTGTCTCTCGTGATCGACGTCCATGTGCTTCCTCTCACAGTTGACAGTACTACATTTAAAACTAAGGCCCTGATTAATTTGAGAGTTAATAATGGGATAAAATGTAACGTAACATATTTCCATCCATCGTTTATTTGAAAGTTTTATAATGGAATGGAAGCGGAGGGTTTCATGTTACGTTCTATTCTATCTTAAACAGTAAAAATAAGAAACCTCCGACCCGTGGAGTTTAGGATAGAACATAACCTTATAAATACATACTACATAATATACCCTTAATAATTATTCTTAATATCAACTCTCACCAAATCATAATATTAATATATTAAATAGAATAAAGTAATATTTAATATAATACATTTTATTATTAATAATAAATTATATATATTTAATAATAAAATAAAAAATTTATATTTTATTTTATTTATATAGAAATATATAAAAAAATAAATAATAATTTTT
>JANZLH020000065.1:1178107-1193011 GCA_026770325.2 Erythroxylum fimbriatum
CTATTGTAATATTTGAATGCTTGAGACTTTGTCTATTTATAAGTGTTGTGGATGAATAGCTACCGTCGGATGATAACCATAAGCTTTGACTTAGTCCATATTCTCATGCCTTGTCTATGTGGCTTTCTTAAATGACTTTGCCTTCATTCTTTAATAACTCTCATCAGAAACTTCATTTAATGCCTTAATGAAATGCTGCGTTTTGTGGCTGTGAAGTGTGCTTCACGTGTGTCTTGAGTTTAAGTCATTCAAATTTAACTCAAGTCTTCAGACATGTTTTCAGAACCTTCGAGAGTCTCTGTTTTTCATGCCTCAGACATTTTTTTCTCCTTTCTTCTTCGTCTCTTCTCTGTAGCTTTAGATCTATAGTGCTTTAGTGTTGTTTTTGAAGAATCATGTGCTTTTCGTCACATTCTTTTTCTGTTTTTTTCTTGTCAGCTTTTTAGTTGTACCTTACGATCACCATTAGCTAAACCTTGAGATTTCCTAAACGTCTTACTCTCAGGATGATGAAGGGTAAGAATTCAATTACCTCTAGCAGCGTAAATACAACGTTTACAACAGTAATAATACCAAAGAATGCCACAACACATTGATTGACGACAGTGTAGAAATGTAGTGACCCTTTTGAAAATTTATATTTGAGTCAAATAATTTATTTATGCGATTATCTTTTTCCTCCTTGTTCCCATAAAGTTCCCATATTAAAAGTGAGAAGATAAAGAGAAGGAATATGATTACATAAATAAAGTATCTAGCTGAATCATAAACCTTTAAAAGATTCGAGTTCGTTTCTAACTTGTCCTAAACAGGCTTTGGACTCCTTATCCTAGAGGTTCTCGTTTATTATTAAGGACATGTCACATATCATTTTTGATTATTAAATAAAATGATGTCATTTCATATATAGCTAGAGTTCGAACTTTGAGTTAGGTCGGGCCATGAAGCTTAAGCCAAGTTTAGTTCAAAACCTAAAAATTCTAAAAATTAAAGCTCAATCTTAATCTCAATTAACTCAAATTAACTCTTTTGACTTCAAACCAGAATAGGATGAACCCAGACTCTCTTGTTATCCCTATTGAAAACCTTTGTTTTAGTTTTAACTCCTTTCAATAACTAAACAATATAAAACATGTTTTGAAATCGGTGGATTGTAATCATAAAATCCAAAACTATACTTGAATGGATGAGTTTCCTATATAACTTCAGTTGTCTTAGAGCATTTGACATTTTTATTTAAAATTAACCATCATTGTATTTATTAACCATCAAATATATCTATTTATCACTATTTTGAAATTTTTATTGTGTCTTAAATAAAGAATTATTTTTTTATAAAAGCAATAAAATCGTCATTATGCTTTATTAAAAGAAAAATAGAAAAATTAAAGAAAAGGAACTATAACATACTAAATTTGAAAATGAAAGTTTAATGGTGGATTATAAAATGGAGAAGGTATTAGGCACCTCACTTTGCTCAATTAAATAGTTACATAAGCTCTAAATGATTTTACAACTTCGAGGTGTTTGAATTGAGATGATTATAAGTGAGTGTATAAAGGTAAATCGACTAACATTTTTATTCTTCAATAAAACATTTAAACTTGGATTAAAAGATAATTTTATAAATTTTGAACAAGGCTAATGAGAGAATATGGTGAAAATGTACTTAGAAAATTCTAATACAATTATTTAAAAGACCAGTCAAGGACATGATTAATAAATTTGGTTTCTATGAATTAAAGAAACTGATGGAGGAAACTAAAGGATTATGAATGAAACAGGTTTTGATGTTAGTTAAGAGATGAATGGGTTATGTAAATGTGATATTGTTTGGTAATGATCAAATGTAGTTTATGAATTTGTTGTGAATGATATGGGGATTGAAATGAGCTTAGAAATGATGTAGGAATGATGTTTTAGGATTATGATGGGTTATATTTGAAGGATGGGAAGTATATAGATGAAGAATGTCGAAAAGCAAGTTTTCGGGAGGTTTCTGGGCATGTTCGCCGTGGCAAACTTTTGCCCTCGCCGCGGCGAACTCCAACATTTTCCTTGCCGCGGTGATGCCCATTTTCCTGCACAGACATGTTCCAGTATTTTGGGCATAATTTTTTTTATAGATGCCAAATGAGGTGATTTTTGATTCGTTGTAAACTAAAGACATAGGGCTACAATTTGTATGAAGGAATCAAGTTCCAATTAAGTCTCCAAAGATCTCAATTTGTGAAGGGAATTTGAACATAGAATGCTTTATTAGTATTGAAACAAACCAAAAATGATTGGGGCATAACTTTTAGAGTACTAAACCAAATTTAATGATTTTGGAGTCATTAGAAACTTAAGACAATGGGGAACATTGTTTTAGAAGAAAGTATTATCAAATTTCTTCATTTACTTGATCATAAATTGGAATTCCTATTGAATGGAATTTTTGGCTATTGTTAAAGGAAATCAAGGAAGGCAAGAGGAGCAAGTGTGAGGAACCTTTGAGCAAGTCTTTAAGCAAGGATTTCTAAGGTGGGTTTTATGTTTATAATAGAATTAATGAGCCATAAATGTTTCCTTTAAAGCAAGAGAAGAAAATGATTTCAAATTGCTTCATAATTGTTGCATTATTGCTTTAAATGATTTTAGAAATTGCTATATGCTTGATATGTGAATTTCGAAATATGCCTTTATGGCAAAATGTCAAGAAAAATCATGTTTTCAAAATGTGCCAATTGGGCAAGCTGCTTTCAAATCATGAAATACTTGTCATGTGGGCTTGTGGTGGTCCGCTAAGTTAAGTCACGTGCACGTTGACCTGTCCGCTAGTGGCATGGAGTTCCTTCATGGACTCCCATAAGTTAACGGCTACCCAAGACTATTAAACGGGATTGTGATAGTACGTTCTGTTCACGGCTACATAGGACCCTTAGGGGAAATGTGTAGTATGTTCTGTTTTGGACCCTCCCAAACCATTCTGATGTGCTTATGTGCTCATGATTTCTTTGATAAGATTGATGAATACATGATTTGTGCTATTGTGAATTGTTTGACAAGTTGATATTTTCATGAAATAAGTGTTTTATGATTTTTAAATGTTAAATTACTATGGTTTCGAAAATGTACCATGGCAATAAGTTTTGAAAATGGTTTTTCCTTGTTTCTTCGTTATAAACTTGTTACCCATGAGCTTTTAATCTCACCCCCTTTTCGTGCCCACCTTCAGGTGTTGAGCAAGAGATGGAGTAAAAGAGAGTCAAGGCATCACTTCTAATTTGCTTATGTTGTATTTTTTGTTAGTTTTGGAAAACACAACGCTTTAGTCGTGTTTAAGGATTTCTAGTTCATGTAACTTTTGTCTTTTGAGATTTTGGATTATTGTTGTAATTGTGGCTTGGAATTCCTTTAGAGCATGTAAAACTCTATTATTTGATGTTAAGTAATTATGAGTTATGTATGGATGATGTTGAGTGGGAATATGAATTTGCATATGGATGATATTGAATTGAAATTAGGTATACCCGAGGAAGTTACCGATTTGAGATGATTATTTTGATTATGAATTGTTGTTACATACATATATATAAGTTAGATGTGTTATGGAAAAGGAACATAGAAATGGTATGAGACTTTAAACTTCCTGATTTCTTTGGATTACGCTCACGTTTGTATGACGAGCGATAATATGCATACGTTTTATGGTTCAAGGGTTGGACTCTAGAAACGGGGCTCAACATGTTTGGTATCGGAGCAAGAAAAGATTACAAGGAACCATGCTCAACTATGATGGTATTTTGTTTAGAGTTGGATTCCGAAAACGGAAGCCAACATTTATGGTATCAGAGCAAGAAAAGATTACAAGGAATCACGCTCAAGTATGATGGTATTTTGTTTAGAGTTGGATTCCGGAAACGGGAGCCAACAACTTATGTTTTAATTAATCAACTAATTAATACTATTTAAATTAATTAATTGGTTAATTATATCTTAATTATATTTAATAAAAAATTGTATACAAATATATAGGTTTCATAGGTGTAACAATATACTTAGTTAATAAGGAAGTAGAAGATTTTAATATAGTTTTAGATAGGCATTGAATATATCTATTAATAACCTCAAAAGTTCAGGTTAGGACCTCTTATTAATGCACTTTATTTTTCTTTTAGAAATGGCAACTAGCTTCCTTGAACAAGTAAGGTCACAGTGTCACGCCTGTGACACACATATATATATATATATATTATTTTTAATTAAATATAATTAATTAATTGATTAAATAAATTATAATTAATAAATTAAATAATTAAAATATAAGGTCAAAGGCGTGGCTTAAGTGTCACGCCTGTGACACATATATATTTTATCAATTTTAGTAAAATGTAATTAATTAGTTGATTAATTAAAATTTAATTAATAAATTAAATAATTAAAATATAAGGTCACAGGCTTGACTTAAGTGTCACACCTATGACATATATATGTTTTTTTTAAGTTTTTAATTAAACATAATTAATTAATTGATTAAATAAAATATAATAAATGGATTAAAATATAATTAAGACTCATATAAAATATGATTAATTAAATAATTGATTAAAATAAAATTAACGCTTTTGATCCCTTAATATATAACACTTAATTAGCTTAATAATATATAAAATATTATTAATTATTAATTATTATTAAACTAATCATTCCTTCCTTCCTTTAACTGATTATATTTTAATTATATCTAATTATATTTTAATTAATTAATTAGTTATATTGTAATTAATTAAATATATTTTTAGTATATTTAATTAAAAAATTTTAAAAAAATTTAACGTGCTTTTTTTATGGGACATCACTTGCTCTGTGACTATCAGATTTGGTGACTATGGAAACAAACATAAAGTAACTTTAGCTTAAGAGGCATTTCTCCATAAAAGACGACTTCAGAATAGAATTTTTCTATCCCTAGTTAATGGACCACCAATCTGAGTTGTAGAAATTGTATACTCATAATGACTATTGATTATTCCTTCGTGAATTTGTTAGGAAGAAAAACTGGAAGTTTTGTTAAACAACCATATTGATCTCTATTGGCTCGAAGTTATTAAGGTCAAGATGGTTTCTTTTTCTTTCAACTATTTCCTGCCAAAACTTTTGCAACTCATGTTGAGCTTGGCTCCTTTATTGTCCCATATTGGTTAGAGACAACAATTGGGACAAAGCTTTTGCCTATATAAGGAGATTACTACCTCCTTAGTTAATGTACCAAATCAAAGTCAAAGATTTGTATGACAAATTTAACTCTAGTTAAATTCCTCTTTTGAGGTGAGAGTTGGAGAGTTTGTCTTGGGTATTTCTTTGTGGGTGTATTGATGTATTAGGGGATTGGGTGAGAGGAAAAATTGTGTGATTGTAAGAATTTTTCACATAGTGGATTTTCTTCTTGTTGCCCGTGATTTTTCTCCGGTTTGGGAGTTTCCACATAAATTCTCTTGTGTTATTATTTTTTTGATATTTTTGTCTATTAAATATCCTTGGGTGTGGGTGTAGGAGGTCTAAATTCCTAACACCCTTCTCTCATTTTCGTTGTTTCACAAGATAGATATGCCAAATTCTTGTTACCCTGTTGCAGAGCACATCCAAGTTTATGAACTTTAATTCGATAGCTATAAGGCTATCCCTCAATGAGTAGAGCCATAACAGTGACATTAAAGATGGAATGAAAGTTTCCTGGAGATTATACATTCCTTGCATTATTGTACAAACATATTACATTACAAAAAGCTGTCAAAAGAGTATAAGATGTTGAATATCCTTTCCATTGATTTTGTGTAGTAGGTTAAGATTAAGCATTATGAGTCAAAGAACAAATGCAAGTTCGGGATCCAAAGTAGCGAAGAAATATTTTTTTTGGCTTAATAGTTGTCATGGGGACTTCATGGATAGAGAGAAATTATGGAAGATGCTTTATTTCTTGTGCTGGACGTGAGGTAAATTATTTCTTTATTTTATGACTTCGATAGTTATCTGACTTTTTAATCTTGACATTATTGTTAACTTTTTTATCAATCGATTAATTTTAACGACTTTTTAATCTTGACATTGTTGTTAACTTTATATTATTTGATTAATTTTAGCATCGAAGTTGTCTATTTTTTGAGTTAGTTGATCCTCCAATATGTGAAAGAGCTTTGACTATTACACCTTAACTATTGAAAAAGATAAATAAGCCAGGAGAAAAAAAAGTGTTAAAGATGAAAATTAAAATGTTAAGTATTGTATTATTACTGGTTACAATTAAAAATTGCTATGAATGGATATTGTATTATTAGTTTTGTATAAACCAAGCTGAGAATTGTAGTTAATATTATTCGATATATCTTAGCGATTTGAATATGCTTATGAACATGATATTCAATAATCCTTTATTATTCTATATTCGCTGACTAATTGAGTGTAGAATTATGATTTCCTTACTTTTACACGATTTTGTATGTAGTCAAAAGGGACTCTAACAAATAAGTCTCAAACTGATAGCTTCAATATGTATAGATTATCTCATTCATCAAATTCCTAAATCAATCTCATTATTATTAACCTATTTCCTTCATTGGCTTATGAAACTTTCACATGATCACAACCATCAAATTCCTAAATCAATAACACTCAACTGAATTAGTAAAAGGAAATGAAATATAGACCAAAACACTTACACATAACAAACCAAAACACCCATATGCATTAATATAAGCATTTCGTTTTACAAAGTATTTCTTTGTCCTATTATTTAGTTTCCAAAACATCCATATACATTCATATAAGCATTTCAGTGTTCCCATCTAGTAAGACAAGGCATACATGCACTGTATAATCCAAAATTATTTCTTTTTACAAAACCATAACTTTGTATAGATCTTGTAGGATAAGGCACGTTGGTAAAAGTGTATCTCTATATAGAACTTCCTCAAGCTTTTGATCTTGTCCTCCTCATCCTCACATTTATTTCACCCTAAAAAATGACAACACAAAACTAAAGGATAACCCAATTGTTAAAATTAATTTAAGATATATAACCCAATACCTGTAACCTTTAACAAGTTATAACTTATCTTATTACTGCTGATTAAGGTTCTTCACCCTATAGTGTCCCATATCCGTAGATGCATCTCTTTCTTTTATTTGACTTTGAAATAGGTGGTTGACTTAATGGATTGATATTAGTTTTCTTGGACATCACTTGTAGACTTCATTGGAAAAATTGAAAACAAATAATGTTTAAGGATGACAATATGAATGTAAAAGAATAATAAATAATGTACTAACTTACATGTGTATTTATTGAAACTTATTACGGCACATTTTTTATAGGAATTTTTTTTATTGCGTCTTTACTAGAGGTATTGTTGATAGGTCATTTGCTTGCCTCTCCTTGACATCTTGTTACCCTTAGTAGTATTCTTCCAATGCTTCTTTTTCCTATTTGTCTTTGGCCTACCTAGAATTTTTTGAAATGGAAATGGTAGTGGTGGTTCACAATTAGTTCTAGGCCAGGATTTATCTCTTTGAACTAGCTACGTCATATATTGACACACTTATAGGTACTTCTCCTTCATAAACCAATGAGATTACATATTTGTAAGCTCTTCATTATTTTAAACAATGACAACAATGACAAGTGAATATGGGATATCCGTCATAACCCAGCTTTTACTACTACACATCTTACTCCTCAAGTTGACAATATGCTTAACTCTTTTATGTATCAATTTGAACCCCCCAGCACCATTACTCTTAAGTTCATAATCAATTCTCAACTCATTATTAATTCTTAATTTGGTTTTATTCTTAGATCATTGTCATCTCTCCATTTAGTTGGCATGTTCTTATTTTTAGCCAACCATTTCATCACAAGCACTCTAATTTCCTCAAACATGGTGATAACTTTTTTTTTTTACTTCGCTTCAATGATAATTCTATTAAATGCTTCACAAAGATTGTTAAACTAGGCAAAGCTTATTCACTTTACACATCAATAAATATTATACAAGGTAGACTACTATTAAGAGTTTCTTTTAACTTTTAAAGTTACATCTGGAAAATAATAGTAGGATATGAAATTCAATCCTAATGTTACAAGACTGTATATATCTTGGGAATGGCTACAACAATAACTTATAATACTCTGATATAAATAGCAAAAGGTGGTGAAAATTTAAAAAGGAGATTTAAAGTCTAATAACCTTTACCTTATTTTTGTAAAGGTTGGAAGAGGTTTAGGTGGAATAAAGACCATTTCAAGCTTTACAACCTACATGAAGAAGTAAAGTTAAAGAAATTGAAGTAATTTTTGAAGAGAGTACAAGAATCATAAGCGTACATCTATGTTATTCAGTTTAGCAAAGTCCGTCTAAAAAGAGGAAGATGTGTGACGAGTGAAATCCATAATTATGAAGAAGTATGAGAGAATTTGCAAATGTGAAATACTAAAACCAAAATAAAATATAGAGGCTGTTCAAAGTATAAGATAGAGATTGAAGTAGCAATGATAAGAATTTATAATGAAGAGGTAGGGATTTCAAACATAAAAGATCTTGATGTGATCTTTGGAGGGCATGGCTCTCCTTATCTATAAAAGATTGTTTATGATGTAGGAAGATCCTTATGATGATGTCACTAGGCCTTACTCCTAAATTCCTTTTGGTTTTTGAAATTTGTGAAACCACTAGGCTATATTTGGAATTCAACTTTAAACCTTGTTGTTTGTAGAAGGCTAGGACAATTTCTATACTATTTAGCTAGTTTGCTCAACAAAATATATGCGAAGGGAAATTTTAATCACACAAAAAATTAGTTAATAAGAGAGAGAAGCCTAGAAATGAAAGCCTAGTAAATATTTAGCTAAAGAATTCATAAGTAATGAAAAACCTAGAAAGAGGGGAGAATATGTTGAATTTGTGGAAGTTGAGAAAATGGTGGAAGATAATTAATAAGAAAATGCCCAAGTGGCCTAAAAGTTGAGCAGCTTTAGGAAGTCTAGAACATTGAAGTTAAGGAAACAATGGCAAGTAGTTAGTTAGAATATGAGAAGTGGGCAGTTATAACAAAAACCTACTCAAGGGTGAGAGGAATATAAATTCACCAAATCATAAGACAACCTCTGGACAATCTCAAGAGAGACAAACAACTCTAATAATACTTTGTTGTTATTTTTTCTATCTCTCTTTAAGTTATGTATTCATTTTTATTACCTTAATTTCCTTTGTAACTTGAATTTTCCATTTTGCCTAAATTAAATCATTTCTTTACCTAACACATTTTATTTATAGCTTAGAATTCCATTTTTAAGTTTTTCTAAAACCCACTTGTATTGTTGATAAAAAGTCAGTAAAAAAGTTTGGGAGAATTCCTCCCTAGCACGTTTGAATGGAATCCTAGACCACTAGAGTGAATGGAGTAATTTTTTTAAATAGTTGTGAGGGTTATTATCTAGAATAAAATAATGAGAGTAAGAAAATACATGATTAAAGTTCTAATTTTATTTGGTAGTCGTAGCATATAACTAATACTTTCTTTTCTTACATCCATATTTTGTTTAATGTATAAAGTAGTATAGTTGATAATAAATTAGTTAACCAAATTTCTTAGGCATAGGCTAGGTCTGAGAAGAGATCTCAAAGTTATAAAGAAATTACATGTCCATTATGTAATATTGCTATTAATCCCTATTAAGAAAATAGTGATAAAATTTTGGAGATAATATCTTACAAATAAGAAAGTGTAATGACAATTTGAGTTGGCTAATGTCTCATAAACTTTGATGACAATATGTAAGATGTATGTCAACATCATGAAAGCAAGATGCAAGAGGTTGCATAAGGTAAAGCTAAAAGTAGATTACGTTGATGGAATTTTTGCACTTAATTTAGCCAATTAAAAGCATGAACATGGATTATAATTGAAGGCATTTGATATAGAAAGATAATAGTTATCATTAGAAGAAAAATAATTACATGACTTTCTTGCCAATACATGATATAATTATTAGAGATCATCTATATTTCTAATTCTTGCTTTTGAGTATTTGATATTAAATTTAGATTCAACAATATTAGACCGTTCAAAGCATGACAAGAAATAGATTTTTTTTTGTAAAAGTAATTTATCCAAGTTTATACAAATAGTTTATATATGATGGATCAAGGGAGACATATGTTTGTGGTGAGAATACAATGTCAGATAATTGTGACTATCCATTAATGCCATATTGGCTAATTCAATATGAAGAATCATAAAATTACATACAAGGATATGTATCCTTTTAATTGCGGATCATATGAAACTTGTTAAGTTGAAGAATTTTATATATATATATATGTAATAACAATTTATAAAAGGATAATACTTATATTTCATTAGATTTACTAATGACTTTGTGTGATATAGTCATATGTATTAAATAAAATATTAATTTAGATTTTTGAAAAGTTTAATTTTTTTTAAATCTAAGTAAAAATTAAGCATTGAGAATATTAAAGTACTTCAATGAGATCAATGTGATGAGATCTAAAAGTTTTGATTATCTATAGAGAATAAAATTCGCTAGTAAAAAGAACCCCACAATTAAATTCCATAATATTATGGATTTGTGTAAGGAGGTATATACAATATGTGTAAAGAACAATATATTGTTTCTTTTATAACTATGCCTAATAGCACAACTTACCTTCAGTAGTTCCAATCAAGTCAATTAGCAAGATTTTATATTAGATATGAAAATGAATGACTTCAAAAGAGTCAAAGTTATGGATTTTGGAATGTGATGCTTAGTTGAAGCATATATTATTTAATAAGTTTATAACTAAATTGGAAAATGGAAGGTTATGAGATATCCAAAAGGTTATATTTAATCTTAAAAATCCATTAAATAATTTATTTGTTTCAATGAATACTTATAGAAGAATTTTTCTTAGGATAAATCGTGGGAGTAAGATGAAATTTTAAAGGTTCAAATCTTATAACAATACATCCAGTTAGAATTGGTGCCTTTTTTGATGCATTTTATTTATAGTTAAAAGGCCATGAGATGTTGAAAGATTCGCTCTTATAATGAATTCAAAGAGTTTTCTTTGGAGATGATTGTGAATTTATCATGTCTACAAGAGGTTACTGGGAGTACAAGTTGCCTGCTTTAGTAGAAGTGTATAGAGTTAAACTGCTTATAGAGAACAAATATTCATATTTTCAATTATTGAATATATGATATTCCAAAAACAACTCTTATTTGATATGAAAAGATAATAACCTAATTGATAGGAATTAGATATATAGAGATCGATATGGAAGTTGTTTACCTATTCTAGTCTAAGTACGTGGATAATGTACTAAAGGTGTTTAGTATTCAAGATATCTAATACTTGTGAAATATTAAGATATACATTATTCTATATGAGTTGATATTCAAGTTCAAGGTTATAAAGATATTAATTTTAGAAGTAAATGCCTTTTAAGCTATATCTTACTTAGAACAATATTATTTTGAGAATGGAAAAGGTTCCAATATAGCGTTAACTTTTAATAAAGCCATAATATTTTTCATTTATTAGAAATTATTAATTGGATCAGGAGGTTCTTTAATGAACTTGATATAATTCCTTATATTGTTTAGACAGTAATGCACTATAGAATATTAGATCTATTGGATATGCAAAATAAGCTAAGGTCTCATTAAAGTTCTAAGTATGTATTTAGGTAGTTCCTCTTAATTATGGTAATAATTAAGAATGAAAATTGTAATATTTAAGCAAGTGTTTACTATAGAGAATCGTATAGAATTCTCTTACTAAACCATTATCCAAGCAATAGTATGATCGTCATGTAGTGATATGGTATAAGTTGCTTAAATGATTCACTTAGTGTAAGTGGGAAATTATTAGTCTATGTCTTACTTTTAATTGGTTGGTTATAGTTTAGTGACATAATTATTTAATGACATTCTTTATCTCATACATATTTAGATGTATATGATAAAGTACAAAGGGTAAATATACGTTGAATGAGATTCATATTACATTTATGTATTATCCCTAAAGTATTCCTAGTCATGTTCTATTAAGATTGGACATTAAAAGAACATAAAAAAAACTTAAACAAGTTATTTTTATTCCTTCGGAAGGAAGTAGTCAATCTCAAAGACTTAAGTATATAAATACTTAAACAAATATGTGGATGATTATTAGAGAATAAGTTCACTAAATTATCCATCATATGAGAAATCCATTTAGAACTATCCATCAGATGAGAAATCCATTGTTCTTAGTTAATATTGATTCATAAATCCTTGGCCAAGGTAGAATGACTATTTGAAAATAGTTTTCAGTTGTCATTAATAAATCAAATACTAATGGTGGGGAACTAATATGATTGGACTCAAATAGAATAGACATTATTTCCATGCTCTATTTCTAATTAGAACATTATGTGATGTAAGGAAAATTATATGAAAACATCATGCATGGAAAGGCTATTCAAAACCAGTTTAACATTTTTAAATATTTAGGTAGACATGATGCATTGCCAGATGTTAATCTTGATCAAAGAATATAAATTATTCAATTGGAGAATTAAAGATAAATTAAAGGAGATTAATTTATTTAATCCCTAATATGATTTAGGGTTATAATTTATATCTATTACCAATATATTTAGGAACCTAATGGATCACATACAAGGAACAAGTTAAATAAAGAAAAGGTCTTTTAATCAACTTAGACTTAATTGTAAATTTTGAGAAACTTTATGATTAAATATGAGATATTTAATAAATAAGGATCAATATGAGATATTGGACTTTATTTTAGTCTAATTGGAATTTAAATAGAATGAGTTGAAATTCTAATTAAAGTTTAACTGAAAATAGAATTTAATATCAATTAAATTACTAAAATGCCCAACATTTATTATAAATAAGCTTAAGCTCTAAGGTACCTAGCACTTCTTGCCTAATCATTTCTACAATAGTTGTAGAGTCGTCTCAACATGTTATATCGACACCGTTAAAGGATACAAGATGCTGATTGAGATATTCCAATTTCAAAAATGATTCAAGGGAAATGACAAGAAAAAAGATCAAACTTTAAAATAAAGTACAAATTATGATTCAAAATCTATAGTTTGCGTTAAGGGTTATTCCCATTTTCCCAAGTGGGTTTGGATTCTTTTTTCATATATAATGTATATGCTCACTATCATCATCACCTTTTCTGCCAAGGTTCCTAATTCAAAGCTTTTGGTCATCACTACTTCATCATTTTCATCCCTTCACTTTTACTAGTGTTTTCCCCTTTCTAAAATTTCCTGATTCAACTAATTATACTAACCTAACCTAAGTATTGTGGTTGCTTACTTTTATCTCCCCAGTTTCATCACTTAATTAGGTTTCCATTATTTATTTGCATCTTACTCTTGCTTTACAAAATAATCCTGCTTTTCAATTCACATATTTCTTTAGCCAATTTTCTTATTACACATGTTTCTTTCTTCTATGTTCCCCCCAAAATCCCCCATTTTAAGTCATTGACCAATTTCTTTTTGATTTATCCACTTGTCTCCAACTGATTCCCTATTTGCCCCAGTTTTAATGTTTTGTAAGCTTCCATTATGACCACTTAATTTGTTAATGCAATAGATATTTCTCTCTGTTTCTAGTTGCCAAATCTTATGTTTAAGTCGTATGTAAATTTCTATGTCCATATTCATATCAATTTCACTTTTATTTTCATGTTAACCTTTTGCCTTCTCTATTTTCAATTTAGTTTTCCTAACTATATGTGTTTGTTGGAAGCTTAAATTTCCCTTCAAATCTCATTTTTATGAACATCAAAAATTAACTTGCAGTTGGTTATAAAGTAGTTGGAACTAACTGTATTTATTTGCATTAGTTATTATTTTTTACGATTGTTTTTGCTCTTTCATTTGTTAGTTGTTATTTATTTCCTTTTATTTGGCATTTTAAGCTTCAATTATTATTTTATTTTTTGAGTAGTCTTAACATTGTTTAGGGACATGTTGTGTTTGTTTGTTATAGCTTGTTGCAACAGCCCAGACCACCCTCCCACAGATATTGTCCGCTTTGGGTTGTCGTTCGGGCCAAACCCCTCACAGTTTTGCTCTTTCCACCCTTGGAAAACGAGTCAATAGGGAAGAGGTATCCATACCCTTATAAGGCATACTTCGTTCCTTTCTCCAACCGATATGGGATCTCATCATCACCTCCCTTAGGGCCCAGCGTCCTACGCTGGCACAATGGTTCAAGAATCGGCTCTAATACCACTTGTAATAGCCCAGACTACCCGCCCATAGATATTGTCCGCTTTGGGCTCTAAGCCCCTCACAGTTTTGCTCTTCCCGTACCAGGGAAGACCCGTCAGAGTATGAGATCCCACATCGATTAGAGAGGAGAATGAAGTATGCCTTATAAGGGTATGAATACCTCTCCCCCCTAAGACGCATCTTCTCTGGTGTGGAAAAGCAAAATTGTGAGGAGCTTGGAGCTCAAAGCGGACAATAGTTGTGGGCGAGAGGTTTGGCTATTATCTCTGGTATCAGAGCCGGTACCCGAACCGTTGTACCAGTTAAGCTGGGCCCCAAGGGGGTGGAGAGTGTGAGATCCACATCAGTTGAAGAGGAGAACGAAGTATGCCTTATAAGAGTATGGATACCTCTCCCCCTAAGATGCGTCTTCCCTGGTGTAGGAAGAGCAGAACCGTGAGGGTCTTGGAGCCCAACGCAGACAATATCAGAGGGCAGTTGGTCTGAGTTGTTACATGTGTTGGGTATTAAGGTAAGTGTCGGACCCCAGACCTGAGCCCCGACTGGTCCTGGAGGTGAGCCCTGGCTGATGGTCACTCCCAGGACCGCTGT
>JANZLH020000065.1:1258175-1271008 GCA_026770325.2 Erythroxylum fimbriatum
TTAAGATGAAGTCTTAGAAGGAATTAGTCCAAACTCTCACCAAACAGACACTCGAGGAATAGATGCCTTCGCTCAGGTGGAGTCATTTACTCAGGTTGAGATGAATATACCCTCTAAAGGGACCTTAGTTAGCCACTCTAGCCTAATCTCTAATATACGTTCAACTGACCCCAAGGGTGAAGAGGAGTTCAAGAAGGTGGAAAGGAGGTCAGGGCGCAAGGTAAAGGGAAACTGCCCAACCCAACAACTAAATAAATGTGTCAATTTTTCATGGAATACAAAGGGTAGTAACGACCCTATGAAGTAGTTAGTAGTAGCTGATTACATTCACTCTTTCAAGCCAATGATCTATGGCCTTTTGGAAACAAAATTGAAAGTTGATAAATGCAAGAACCTATGGTTCTTAAAGAATAATTGGAGCTTGATCACTAAAAATGGAAACCATCACCTAGGAAGGATAGTGGTAGCCTACTACCCATCTTTAGTTAAAGTTTTAACATTCACCACTTCTGTACAAAGTATCTAGATTGAACCTATGGGGTTAGGAAGACTACAACTTTCCTTTCTTTAACAACATAGCCTATCAGATGAGTGAGCTGTGGAATAAGTTATTGGGAGTTGAAAACTCGATTAGGGATCCATGGCTATTCTTGGGGGACTTTAATGCAACATTATTATCCTCAGAAACAGGAGTTAGGTCAATTAACAACCTTGCAAGGAGCTCTTTTCAATCAAAATCCCAATCAAAGACAAGGGAAATGCGTAGGGGACCATCCTTATTTTCAGCATGCTCTTCAGATTTACAGATTAGCAAGGGCCCATCTCTTGCCTTTCCAGGGTGGAGACCACTGATTTGAAAATAGAAGGAAATTGGTTTGCATGGAGTAATAAACTGGATGACCCTTGACTAATAAGGAAGAAATTGGATGGGGCTTTGGTGAATTATGAATGGTCGATGAATTTTCAAAATGGTAGTGAAAAATCTCTGATTATGGTTGCTCAGATCACTCCTCAATTGAGGTTTATGGCCTTGTACTCTACCAAAAAAGAGTCACTCCTTTTAGGTATTTCAATTTTCTAATCAACTCCACTAACTTTGAGGAGGTAGTACAAAAGGTTATGATAGAATCCCAAGGTTGTGCTTCATTCAGATTCTAGACAAAGCTTAGAGCTATCAAGGACGACTTGAAAATCTTAACACTGAAGTCACTCTTTCAAGAGCTAGTGAAGACTTGTCAAAGAAACAACAAGAGTTTTACCCGTCTCTTGAGAATAATGACAGGAAAAGGGTTGAAAGGGCTGCCTTTGAAGAGTATATTAAAGCTTTGGAGCAACATTGATCAGTAATTCAGTAGAAGTCTCAGGTACTTTGGTTAAAGGAAGGGGATGGCAACACATGTTTCTTCCACATACCCCTCTTGGCAAGAAGGAATAAAAACAGAATTATCTCCCTAACAGATGAAGTGGGGCAGGTGATCACTTCCCAACCTGAAATGCTCTCCCATACTAGAAGGTACTTCCAAAACTTATTAGGTACTACAGCTTCTTCTCCTAGATCTTGTAGGACCATAGCACTTATCTTCCCCAACCTTATGGCTGCTTGCCCTACTGAAGTACCAAAGGCTTTCGAGACCTATTATTACTAAGGATCGTGGTGATTTCCTTACTAGCCCAGTTACAATTGAGGAAACTAAGGTGTGGTTTTCAGTTTTAATTTCATTAAATCACCAGGTTTGGATAGCTTCAATGCACTTTGTTTACCAAAAAACTTCGCAACAAATGAAGATAGAAATGTGTGAAGTTGTTCAAAAGTTCTTCTCCAGCTCAAAAATGCTAAAAGCATGGAATAAAACTTACCTCTGCTTGATCCCTAAAGCTCCTAACTCCTCCACAATGAAAGACTTTCTCTTTATATCATGTTGTAATCTCTTTTACAAATTAATTTGAAGATCATTGCACTTAGACTCAAAGGAATCCTTCCCCCCTTTATAAATGATGTCCATATTTCCGGCGACAACCTGAATCTCTTTTTAAGAAGCCTGGACTTTGCTTCTTTTTGCTTCCCTTTATGTTTTTAGCTAACTCATGATTCATCTGTTATAAAGTTCTCTTTATCTGTTATTGTTCGCCAGTGGGTACATCTAGCATCCTGAAGAACTTGCTCTTTTCCCTTCCAACCTTCCTTGAATTGCTATTAAACATTTATCATAGACATTTTGATAGATGGTAAAATTTGTCTAGCCAAAAAGCTAAAATTACCTATTCTCTATTTATCATGCTAAACTTCATTCCTAAAAATTTTCAAAGTGATGGAAATATTTTGTTTTCTACACGATCAAAAATTTTACAGAGGTGCATCTTACATCAACAATCAGTTAAGCTTTCTTGGTACCTGGTTAAGATTCAAGCTTTTGGATGTTGGATATAAAAGCATTGGTCTGTGGCTTTCGATACATCTTTGTATTTTGTTCCATTTGGCATTATTACTTGGGAACATTTAATGATCTAATCTCAGACCCTGCATAATCAGCGGGACTTTCATTGGGTTGTTGTTGTTGTAGGTAGGTTAGTTTAGAATGTGATCTGCTTCTATAACCCTCTTTTGTCTCTATATCTCAATGTGCTCATAACTTTTGAACTTTCGGGAAAAATCTGACTATCTTTGCCATCTCATTTTTTGTGGAGGGAACTACAGGAAGCTAACGATAGTCGAACATTTGGGCCAGTTTTCATGTCAGATATAGTTGGTAGAGTCATATATTGCCTCCGAACTGCTGTAGATCATGGTCCTGTGCATAATAGGTAAGTTGCTCATCTCCAGACTTTTCAAACTATGTTAGGCTTTATAATGAGCACCTTGAGCTTAAATTTCTTATTCTCTTTAGCAGTCATTTTAGCATGAGAAAGGATGGCCCTGTATTGGAGGTGGAACTAGATGTGGAGGAGATGGCAAAAAATCACAAAGCATAGACTGCCCAGCAAAAGCTCGAAGAAATGGTTTATGTTTGTGTTATTATTCCATTTTCCCAGTTGATAACCTTCTTTCTCGTCCAAAAGTAAAGAACTGGTTTAACTCTTCAGAGTTCTATTTAATGGGATGATACAATAATTTTCACCAGGTGTTGCAATTGAGCTATTGAGTCTTGCTGTTGCCATGAAAAAGCTAACTGGCCCTCGTTCAATCTGGTTTCCAGCTAAAGATTGCATTGGAACAAGTTTGTGTGATCTTAAACCAGGAAAAGAAGATAATGCTGCTATTCTGCAATTGCGTTTGCTGTGTGCCTTCATTGCCATATATTGAAGACTTTGCATTTGGAATGTGCCCGTAGTTTGGCGTTTCAAATAAAACTCTTGCTATGCTTAAACATATTGCTCCTTCCAGTATCTCATTCTGTGTCATGCTATCAATGCATTGATTAGTCCGGTAAGATAAGATGTGAATTCTCCCAATCATGGCTATTTGCTATTAGAACTTTTGGTGGTTGGTTCTCGTATAAAGCACATTAATTGTGAAGCCTAAGCCGCAAACTGCTTGTGAAATTGTCCTTCATTTTCAATTTCTCATTACACAATCCAGAGAAAAAGCAATGTACCTGTTGAAGATGCCCTTAAATTGAAGAATCCTGAAATCGACAATGTAATTTAATATCATCTTATATCAAATGCAAGACCATTAAAATTTTATTTAAAAAACAACTCTTAAAGAATATTTCTTAGATAAAAACTATAGAACTCACTTTGGAAATTGGATTCGTGAAGTTGCAACAAACGAACCAAACCCTAAAAACCAAGCCGGCCCGAATTTAGTTCCTATTCTATCCCTACGAAGGCACGGAATACCAAGAAAGTCCCTTATCAATGGCTATGTATTTTATTTGACGACCCAGAACCAGAAGTTCTGTCGAGGAACTTCCATAAGATGCAAAAGCTACACTGAGCTTCACTTCACTTCTTACCCCCAGAGTTTGCAATGTCTCAAACAGTTCATCTAACGGCAAATAACTTTCCTGGTATTTTCAAATCTTTTTTGCCTTCCGTTTTTTTCTTGACTTGAAATTGGACCTCTCTTTCTTTCGGTTTAAATTTGTTTGGTTGGTGGGAAAACGGAGAGAATACGAGGAGAAGTTGGTGACTTGTTTGAGGTTGTGAGACCCAAGTGGGTGTCTGAAATTTGTTTATGATGCTGTTTGTATTTGCCCTATGCTTACCTAGCAAACCATTTTCCTTTGGAACGGTGTTGTTCTTATCTTGGTTGTGATAGTTTACTTTCGGTCTTTTCTTTGTTTTCCTTCTTTTTTCTTTTTGAGGGGATTAAAGCCCTTTCAGTCATATTTTCATGTTGGGCTATCTTTCGTTGATTTATTATCACAATTTAACTGATTGAACAATAGTTTCACTCGTTTTGTTCATCATTGTTTTGTTCTTGTATTTTCACTGAGATTAAGCTGATGTTGTTGAGCCTTTGCAGCAAAGGAAATGGAGTATTTTATTGTTGGTGATAAAGAAGACTCTTCATGCACTTAATTATGTTATTAATCTATGCAATTGAAATTTTGCTTGTGCCAGTGTTCTTTTAGTAATTATATGTGAAGATCCTTAGAAGAAAACTGAAAGGGCTATCAATGTAGGATAATTGGATAATCTAAAAATACGGTTCACCTGGAGTTGGAGATTATGCCTCCATCTACACATATTATTAGTTTCTGGTCTCTGTCATCTGTTTTTAATTGATTCTGTCCAAGTGAGAATCCTGTGACTTTAGGATTGATTTGTTCATTTGTTTCTTGGTTATATTCTAGGTTATGGAGCATCAGAAGGGAGGCTTTTTTCCAATTCAAGATTTCCTGGGAGAGTTTTGGCCATGTGCCCATCTCATAGTGATCTAAGAAATTGTTCACGAATCAATATTGGATTGATGAAATGCGCTACCAGAGCAGTTCCTTTCTCATGCAAAGCAAGTTTCAGTGGCCATAGGAGAAACCCAGATTTTCCAAGGCAAAACAAACAGGGCTTCTCCCGAAACAGGAACAGACAAAATGACCAGCGGGACAGCTTTGAAAATCTTGATGAGTCAGATTTATTATCATCTAAGAATGGACCATTACTCTCCCTTTCCAGCAACCCAAGGTCTCAAGCTACTGCAGCCCCAGGGGCGAGAGAGAAGGAAATTGTTGAGTTATTTAGGAAAGTACAAGCCCAGCTCCGAGAAAGAGCTGCAGTCAAGGAGGACAAGAAGGTTGAGTCCTCTAATGGGAAAGTTAAACAGAGTGAGACCGTGGATTCACTCCTTAAACTACTTAGGAAACACTCAACGGAACGAGGTAAGAAAAAAGCTAGCAGTGGTAGCAGCAGTCAAGACATTCATGTGGACCAGCCAGAACATGATGAGCCATATTCTGAACATAAGAGCACAAATTTCGGTAATCTGAATAAAAGAAGAGGGAACGATCTTGTGGGAACAAATGCTACTTCTGTTACCAGACCACCATCAAATTTTAGGCGCAAATCTCCTGTACCTCAAATAAAATATCAGCCTGTTAATCCAAATGAAGATCCTGTCAGTCCCAGGTCTTTAGTGAATGTAAATGGTGAAAGAAAACAGCAATTTGAGGCACAACCAAATTCTGCTGAACAGTTGAAATCAGTGCCAGAACTAGAGATGGAAGAGGATGTTGAAATTGATTCAGAGCTGGAGCTGGATCCACATTCCTCCTTTCATGATGATGATGTGTTTGATGAATTATCAGATCGTGAATCATCTGAAGTTGTTAACTCTAATGAGGATGGTGCAGAGGAACTGACAAATGAGCCGGAGGATGTGAGCTCATTGAAGCTCACTGAGCTAAGGGCGCTTGCAAAGTCTCGCGGTATTAAAGGTGTTTCAAAAATGAAAAAAGGAGAGCTGGTAGAGTTGCTGAATAGTAGCTCAATCTGATCAGGAATATGGAATGTGCAAAGAGAGGAATGGTACATCTCCGAGATAGTTTTGGAGACCCTCCTTTTCTGTTCCTCTTATTTGTTTCTGTTGTTGAGGTCCACTGAGTGGTTCAATAGTAGACCTTCAAGTTTTCAAGGATACCGAGTAGTTCAGGTTCTCTAGACTAGCATGTAGAGTTGAGATGGCATGGATGCTTTTAATCTGCATTATAAAAACTTCGTTGGAAATTTTGTTTTTATCGTGCAAGTCGGATTCTTTAGTTGAAACAGATTCTTGGTTAACAAAGTTCCTTTTAATTTAATAGCCACGACTTTCCCCTTTTACCATAGTTGTCCAATTTATCATATTTTTCGGTCATTTGGAGGATAAGAAGATGAGTAACAACCTTTTATGATATTTTTTTAGTCATTTGGGTGATAAGAAGATGCGTAACAACTTTGTAGAAGACTTTGAAAGTTAGTTTTGACTTGAAAGAGGGCAAATTAGATCAGTTGGAGGAGAAAAGCACAATAGGCATAAGACCTCAAAGCATAATAGATAGGAGTTAAGATATAGTACCAGACCAACCTTTTACATGACGTATAATTGACACCAAACTTGTCTTATCTCCAATTTATTGAGAGAAATATTGCAAAACTTGTGCCAGTTAAGAAGCACATCAGGCCCTAATTATATGGTAAACATTGAGTGAAATTCCATAACAAGATTAACACTAGTCTTAGATTTATAACAGGCGTCAATTCTCAGGGGAAAATGTGAGGGTGCAAGATTCTTCTAGTTTAAGTCATTTAGAACTCCATTTTTTGTAATTTTATCTATAAATAGTTATATTAAAATTAATTTAGGAGACTTCTAACATATTTCTATTAGACTTTTGTTACATATCTCTTAGATATATAGCTAACGTTAATAGATTTTTAGGGATTTCTTTAGATTTTTGAGAGATTTCTCTTGAACTTCTTTATAGTTACTTTTATTTTTAAAGTTTTTTTTTGTTCCTTACATCAAGGAAGAAGATTTGGAGCAATGATTAAAAGGGTTAATGATAACTTCTCTAAACTCTTTCTTATAAGTTTTTTTTTAGAAAAGAAGAATTGAACTAAGCTATAAAAGGCATAATAGGTTAACAAGTACAATAACAAGGGTTAAAGAGCACTAGGAATTAGAGGGAATTACAATTCTTTAGACTTAAAAGAAGAAAATCTAAACATTCCAATTGGATATAAGAAATTGCACTTCCTTGACTTTATGCTTGTGAATGTTTATTTGATATGCATGAGTTGATTATAAAATTGCTCTTTGGAGAGGCATTTATCCCAGAAAATGTGATTGATTCTCTCTCCTATGTGGTATTGACCAAGCAAGATAAGGATATATATTAAAAAAAAAACACCATTTTACAACTTTGTCAGGATGGTTGATAGTTGAGCACCAAGTTTTGATGTTGTTCAAGTCATTTAAAGCATCAAAAACCAAGCATCTTCCTAGTAGTGCTTTTTGAATGTCACAAGTAAACCTACATTTGAAGAATAAATGACAGATATTTTCTTTAACATTTATGTAGAGTGAACACCAGGCAGTGAGTTTCAAAAACCTCACAAGTTTATCAACAATTGGCAGCTTGTTCTTCATGGACAACTTGTTCTTCATGGCAAGCTATAAAAGTGATGGAAGCTCGTGGAAGAAGATGGCTGAACCACACCACCTTGGTCAAAGTTATGAATACTAGATCACTGAATAGTACCTTTTTTACATGATTGGTTGGTAAAAATGACATTATAGGTGTATTTTCAAATGAATCTATCTTCATCTGTGTTGAGTGTAGTTTAATATTCTCATTTTTTAAAGAGCTGATCATGGGAACTTGTTTGAAGATCTCCTTGTTCAATAAAGCAGATGCTGCTACTGGTTTCTACTGAATCACATACTTGAGAGGTGAGGCTTTAGCTATATTATCCAAAGGACCCATAGATAACTAATTGTCTTGCCAAAAACTAATGGATTCTCTATTTCCTATCGGTGCAATGAAGTCAGGTTTGGACCTTTATCTCGTCTTGGGTGTTGCTTTCAAAGTAGAAGAAGTGCTTCACATCTAGGCCCCATATACTCCTGCTTTTTATGTAATAGTTGTGTATCAACTTGCACTAGAGGGACTATTTGTCATAAATGAGTCTCTACAATCTTTTAGTGAGTATGACAATGTTTATGGTCTTATAAGAGAATATAACAAGTCTCCCTTATTTTTGTGGATGCAAATCTCACCCTAATTCATTTTGACCCTATTGGATATTTCAATGCTTTTAGACCAAAGAAATCTATTGAAGATCTTATTAATAGATCTAATAATGTTGATTGTTAGAGCTATATAAGCAGCATAATATACATTGATAAAGTTTAGTATGGAGACAATAAGTTAGGCTCTTCTAGTTATGGACAGGTGTCTAATGCTCCAAACAGAGATTTTGGTGTTGGCTTTATCAAATAAGTAGCTGAAATCTCTGTTGCCTACTCTATAAGAAATGATTAGAATGCCAAGGTATCTCATTGGAAAGGTTTGTTGTTTAAAGCCTGTTATGGTAGTCAACATTAAATTTTGGTTTGCTGCACTCTTAGAGAGGAAAAAACTGCTCTACCTATAGATCAGACATTCTATTAAAGGCGTTAAGAGCTTTCATAAGAGCTGAGATAGATGTGCCATCTACTTTGGAGAGTGAGATAAGGTCATCAGCAAAATTGAGATTGATGATCTAAAGTTTTCTACATTTAGAGTGATATTTGAATCCCTTAGTTCTTTCAACAATTCTAATAAGTAGTATGTTGAAAGCTTATATGACAAGTGCAAAGAGGTAAGGAGAGATGAGATCACCTTAGCGAATTCCCTTACAACTTTTGAGAAACTTGGTAGGTTGACCATTTACAAGAATGCTTATATGAGCGAGGCATGATACATCGCTTAATCCATTGAATAAAGCAAGTTAGAAACTCCATAGCATCAGGTATGTTGATTATAAACTCGTAGTCAACATTATCACAGGCCTTTTAAGGGCAATTTTATTGCAACAATTAAGATTACCCCTTTTCTTGGAATAAGCTTTAATCAGCTATTGAAGAATCAAAATATTGTCACCAATTACTCTACTAGGAATATATGCACCTTGAATAGGACCAATGTGGTTAGGAAATATCCTTTTCAAACTGCGATTAAGAATTTTTGAAATTATCTTGTAAATAGAATTGCAACATGCAATGGGGTGAAAGTTTAAGAATTGATTAAGCTCATCTCTTTTAGGAATAAGATTGATTTTTGTAAGTAAGGAACCTTTATTGAAGAAGTCTAGAACAACTTCAGATACAAGGTTTCTTGTGAGAGGCCAAGTCTTGATAAAGAGAATGAAATTGAATCCATCAACGTCTATAGCTTTGTGGGATGAATATACCTCAAAGTATCCTTAATTCCTAAAGAGTAACTCAACTAGTTTGCACAATAATTTAGCTTCCTGTGTTAACATTCAAATCAAATACGTAGGTAAACTTTCAGTTGGTTGTAATTTTAATTACCCTTGAGATAACTCTTTAAGTTCTAGACTACTCCTACTTAGATAAAGTCCTCTTCATGATTTCCCAATAAAACCATTCTAAAAGAGACTTTAATATAGAAATAGGTCTTTTCCTATATCACCTTGATTCGGAAAGCCATCTTCTAAAAATGTAACATCTCGTTATCTAAATTGAGTTACAATTTCATTACCTTGTTCACCTATGAATACATATCCTTTTAAGTGTTCAGAGTATCCAATAAAGATACTTTTCTTCCATTTTAGGCCTAATTTCCCATATTTATAAGAGAGATCATGAATGTAGGCAGCATACATCCATGGTCTTAGATGTTCCATATTGGCTTTTCTACTTATCCATAACTCATATGGAGTGTTCGTAACTAACTTAGTAGGCAATTAATTAAGTACATAAATGGTTGTAAGCAATGCATCACTGCGACAGGTAATTGTAGATTTAATAGTGTCATCATAGACCTAACCATTTCTAGTAGCGTTCTACTACATCTTTGCACAATTTTTTGTGGGGTTTGTGGAATAGTTAATCGTCTTTTTATTTCTTTTTTACTAGAAAACATCTTAAACTTACAAAAGGTTTCTTATCCTCGATTAGTTGTTGATGCTTTTATTTTTCTTCTCTAATGGATTCTCTATTAAATTTATATACTTTATCAAACAATTTAATGCTTTCAATTTGTGAGAAATCAAATAGACATGATCATAACGAGTGTAGTCATATATAAAATTGATGAAGTACATAACCCCATATCGTGCCCTTACATTCATTGGACCACAGATATCTTAATGAATCAATTTTATGGAAAGGAAGCTTCTGTTCCCTTTCTAAAGGGAATTTTTCATCATTTTGCCATCTAGATAATGTTCACAAATAGGCAAATTTGCTTTATGTAAATAACTTGAAAGGCCTTCCTTAGGTAATCAACTTATTCGATTTTGACCAATATGACGTAGTCAAAATTGCACCAATATTGGAATTTCTAGATGATGTAAACAAAGAATAACTTTTATTATTATTTGAATGAATAACATTTGGAACAACAAAAACATCTAACATAAATCCACGATCATAAAAAATATCTCTAAGATATAAATCCATTCTACCATTGTGAAAATTTACATCAAAACCAATATTAACTAAAACCAACACTAAGATAAGATTCCCTCGAATCTTTTGAATGTACAATAATTCATGTAGGATTAGGGATTAGCCACCATGTATGTATCATTTATGGGCTCTAATCCCTTACAGAGCAACCTTTGAGTTGTTTGTTATATAAATCCATTGAGTTTCATATGGGATTTTCTATAATTGTATGAAGGTATCTCTATCTTTCGTTATATGGTTGGTTGCTCTTAAATTTGTAATCCACAAAGGATGTGATTTAGTTTAAAAAAACAGAATAAGAGACATTTACAAAACAAATGTATGTATAATAATATTGTACCTTTTTGGGCTTGCAACATTTGTGAGCTAATTGTCCCTTATTGTCATTATTAAAGCACTTACTTTAATGTTCTACTTTTTAAAAGGATGTTTTTCTTTTTTATGTTGATTCCACTTTGCCTTTTTGAAGTTCTAGGTATAGTGGGTATTTCTCTGACCCTTTTTTCATTTGGGCCCGTCATAATGCTTACACTTCTAGTTCATAACTTCATATGAGCTAAAACTATTTGTGCATACCTTAGAGGATATCTTGAAGGCTCCAAGACATTCTTCTTCTAGTATAAAATGTTGGACCCCACACCCCACCTGTAGGTGTTTGGGGGTGATACCCTCGGAGTGTGTTTGCGGGTGATACCGTAACATCCAACCTTAATCAGTATTGTCCTCTTTGGTCAAGGGTGAGGCCACGCCTCAAACCCAAGACCTCAAGATTTTGTAGCGTTTAAACGCTCGCCTCTTACCATTTGGCTAGACACACAGAAATTCAGAAATTTATAACTTTTTACCTAGAACTCAAAATTGTTCAAACTTAGTGTCAAAAGAAAGCTGGAAGAAAACTCTACAACTCTCAAGAAGGATTTAAAACCTAATTCTGCCATTAAGGTGATCCAAAGTTGCTTTAAAGTTTAAGCCCAAATGGAAAATTTCCTAAACAAGATCAAAAGTTTGAAAAATCATATCTTTTGATACAATAATCGAAAACTGTCGCATTTTACCTCGATGGAAAGATAAGAAGGTGCTTTACAACTTTCATGAAGGAAGTAAAAATCAATTCAATCATTAAAAGAGGTAAAACCTTGCTTGAAGTTGCTACCTAAAAAGACCAAAGGAACAATATTTTTACCAAATGAACAGTACCCGTAAACAGTAACAACCATCTTCTAATGTTCATAACTTCTTACTCCCACATCCAAACATTGCATATCTTACCCCGATGGAAAGATAAAAAGACCATATACAAGTTTCATGAAGGATGGAAAAATCGATTACGGCTCTAAAGGGGTGAAAAACTCCCCTAAAGTTACTGCACACTTATGACACATTGAACAGTAGCTGCAAACTTCAAATCTTCATAACTCTTTCATCCTAAGTCTAAAAATGACCAATTTTATACCATTTTAAAGATCTTAACATTCTCTACAAACTTCAAGCAGACTTCCCAATCTAATTCACCCACTAAGAGGGTCTAAATCCTAGTTGAAGTTGCTGTCAAAAGTTACAAAAAATTTTGACAGCACTTCCTTTAAAAATTCAACTAGCCAAACTTCAATTTTCTCATCCAAACTCCATATAGCTGCACAAAAACTCAATCTCCAATCTTCCACAACACAATCCAATTCACATATATAGAGTCAAACATCATTCAAAAGGCAACAATCTTACTCTTAAGCATCTATCCATTTCAAAGCCTAAAGAAATACAATTTCATGCTTGCTTTTAGCATTTCCAACCATACAACCATACATTCTTAGAAAACATATACAATATACATTGAAACTTCAAAACCTTTATATTTACATGGAAATAAGCCAATACAAAGCTTTAGAGGGCTTCTAGCCCGATTACAATCAAAGTAACAAAAATGAAAGTATAAAGAACAAGCAAATGCTTTGATTTCTCAAAGCACGACTCCAAAAGCAAAATGTATCGAAGTTTCCTCAATCCCGATGCGGTTACTCAATTTCTCGCTTACTACCTGTGGAGGGGGAAATGGGGGATGAGCTCGACGGCTCCGTGGGTAACAATTTAATATGCAAGCATAAGCATACAAAAGTTTATTAAACAATCATTTTTAAGTCAATAGTTACAATTGTCATTTTCCGATAAAACACAACATTTACAAAGTCAACACTTATAACACAAAAGCACATAATCA
>JANZLH020000065.1:1305544-1318878 GCA_026770325.2 Erythroxylum fimbriatum
ATTTAATTATTTATTTATCTAATTGTAAACTTAAACCTTTAAACTTCAAAATATACAATTTTTTAAAAAAGTTCGCCTAACACAACACAAAATAAGATAATAAAGCTCGCTAGTCATATTTCATCAAAAATATTAAAAAAAAGATCACTAATCATAATATTCATTCAAGTTGAAATCATCAAAATGAAGGTATTTTAAATAGACCGACCAGTTCTTTCTTTCACCGGTTCAACGGTTTTTACCGATCCGACCGCAAAATAAACGAGTCAATCACTCACAAAAAAATACGGGTTAAACCGGACCGTTTTATGCTTCGGTTCACCGGTTCTCCGGTCCGACAGACCGGTTCGGCCTGGTTTTTAAAACACTGATCCTAACATTGACTAATTCTCAAATGATTTTTCTTTTAGTTTATGAAGTGCCCATTAATTTAAAATCTTAAGCCTCTTCTATTCTGAAATATATTTAAATAGAAATGATAGTAATGCTAACTATTTCCTAGAAAAATCATCATCAATTATGATAGATCCTATTAATTTTGACTTAAGCAAAATATATAAGATGGAAATAAGTTTACCCTGCCTGTTAAATAGAACCACCACAGCTTATAAGAACTGGTAAACCAAGTCCTTAGCTTATAACTACTGAACAGTTTTATTATGAAGTCTTGTCCCATCAAAGACTGCCTGAGGTTGTTCTGAAAGGAAAATTTTTGGGTTTCAACCAGCAAAGCAAAGAAATATGGAAGAAAGAAAGAACTTCGTACGGGCCATGGTTCGGGTCTTTTGAAGGTGATATGGGCCGGGGAAAAAAATCAAATGTCGGAAATTTAAAGTTTTCTAAGGAAGAAATACAAGAATAAAAATTTTCATTACAATATGTACAGGGCTGTTCCTGTTCTGGTCAGCGAAGGGAAGGGAGGAACTGTCATTCAATACTGGTACGGTAGCTCACAAAAACAGAAATTATGTTATTAATATTAAATTTTCTTTTTTTTAAGACCTCCTGCGATTAGGAGCCTCTTTAAGTTCCTGTGGATCCTCAGGCTACCTGTACAAAGCCATAAAGTTAAAACTGTTCTCTTCTGTATCTCTCTGCCTGTCTATTGCCAAGAATATCATCAACAACAGTGACTCGTTAACCAGTGAGACCTGAGTTGCTTCACCTTTTTTAGGAAAAAAGCCCAATCACTAACCATTTAGCAGAAAACTAAAAAAGCTGTAGCAGAAACTATTATTTCCACCAGTAGTGGTCATATGCTTCCAAGCTTTTCTAGTATTTACTCAAACAAAGACATTCCAATACACCAGACGAAGAAGAGTCTCTCTTATCCTACCTCCCATCAATCTCGTCATCATAATCAAAGCTCTCTCTTTATTATTCAACATCATAAGAAATCTCCCTTTGCTTCACCACTTCAAGTTTCTGTCATCCCTTATCTATCCACAAAAGTGGAAATTTCAGCGTGTTATCAGTGAATTGTCAGTCTTTCTTTTGCTCCTATTTATTTCTTTGTTCATGGTCTCTTTCGTTTATTTCAGTTAACAGGAACAATCTGAACACACACAAAAAAAAAAAAAAAACAGAAAAACTCAGAAACATATCCCTTCTTTCTTGGATCATCAAGAACCTGAAGATTCACTGTTTTCCCTTCTTCTCAGTTCCACTCTTTGTTCATTTCTTGCTTTTCCATAAATCCTTTCTTTTTGTTTGTCCCAGTGTAACTGTTGCAAGTTGAAGCAGCGAAGTAACCCTAGAAGAAGTGAACTAGAGCAACAACATCACTACATCGTCATCAGTAAGAAGACCAATCCGGCTTATAAAATCAAACCAAGAAACTAGAAAATATAAGTGTTTTCTAATGGATTCGATCCCAGAAATAGACAGTTCCAACTCAGAAAACACAAGCTTTAACAACATAAACACCACTACTTCGACCACCATGTCGGTGCCGAACTCATCTTCATCTCCATCATCATCCTCCACTTCGAGCCGCTACGAGAACCAAAAGCGCCGTGACTGGAACACCTTTGGCCAGTATCTGAAAAACCACAGACCTCCATTGTCTCTCTCAAGGTGTAGCGGTGCCCATGTCCTTGAATTCCTTCGCTACCTCGACCAATTTGGCAAGACCAAAGTTCACACCCCAATTTGCCCTTTTTATGGACACCCCAACCCACCAGCACCGTGTCCTTGCCCTCTCCGGCAAGCTTGGGGCAGCCTTGACGCTCTCATCGGTCGTCTCCGAGCAGCTTTTGAAGAAAATGGAGGCAAACCTGAAGCCAATCCCTTTGGGGCTCGAGCTGTTAGGCTTTACCTTCGTGAAGTTCGTGATTTGCAGTCCAAAGCAAGAGGAATCAGCTACGAGAAGAAGAAGCGTAAGCGACCACCACAGCAGCAAGTCCAAGCTCTGCCACCACCCCCAGGTGCAGCTTAATTCCCGACCCTTTATCAATCACTCCACAATATTAATATTGCCACTCTTGATCAATATGTAGTAAGTAATATATATGTATGTATGTACATATATATATATATATATATAACTTCTGCTTATTGTTTTTCTTCCAATAACATATGGTATTCTACTACCATATTTAGGGCTAGTTTTTTTTTTTCAGTTTTTTTCCAGGTTTTTTCTGTTTGCTTTGATATAAGCAAATGCTTAGATCTTGGGATACCTCCAATGGGCTTTTGATGCAAACAGTGATAATAGTCTTCATTAGCAGTGGGACTTGTAGTGGTTACTAAGAAAGTGGGGGTACCGCCGTAGAGTAATTGTACTAGCAGTTATGAACTATGTGGAACTGAGAGCATCTAATTGCTCCTAGATGTGTGTAATTGAATATTCATGTATCGCAAGCGTAGATTTGCAGATCATCTGTTGTTCTCTCTCTCCCTCTCCCTCTCTCTTCAAGCATAGATTTGCAGATCATCCGTTGCTCTCGCTCTCTCTCTCTCTCTCTCTGCCTCCCTCCCTCCCTCTCTCTTACTCTCTTTCCTTTTGTGGACACTAGTCCTCATGTTTGCAGTTCAGTCATAGTTGATTAAAGCTTGAAAGACTTCACATAAGGATCATATGTCAGATTGCACTATATACACCTGTTTGATGACTTGGCTGCAGATGTTGGTCAGTTTTTCGTTCTGCTAGTTTCTCATTTCTGACTCCTTTCTCCCCTCTGTTGTGTGCGCCTACTTTACCGCTTTACTGTCTCAGATAATAGAGCATCAGAGTCAAAAAAAGAACCCAGATATTCTTATGGAATTAGAGGTATTATGCTTCATTGATCTTATGGTAGACAGTTTAAAAGCTCTTGTTGCTTGAAAAATCTCGTTGACTACCTGAGCTGATTAAAACTTATTGACATCACATGCGTCGGATGTTTTAAGCTCTTGGGGTTGTGAGTCTTGACTAGTAAACTTTGTCCTGCCTTTTCTCTTAGTAGTCATATCTCATCAGAAGTGTGTCAGATAGATGAAGATCCCCAACTATCTTCCATAATAGAAGGGCAAATACGTAGCCCTCCTTAATATACATATATATAGATATGGAAGATTCATATCATTACCTTGACCACACGCAACAGTAACATATGTAGAAGCAGTGTAATATAATTAGAATTTTCTTTCAGGTGGAAAATGTTGTGGAAGGGAGGGAATCACATAAATGCTAGAGCCTAGATCAAAAGTCGAGGAGTTGTTTACTTCTAGAATTTCTTTTCCTTCTAACATTGATGGCATTGATGATCGGCAATTAGAAACCGTGCATGTAGATTGCGCCAGCTCGATGCTGTTGGATCATCTCATTTGAACTATAGATTATACTTTGGCATGAATGCTCTATTCTTAACCTGGAAACTGTGCCTGAATTTGGAGAAGAAATGAACTACTAGGGCGTAGGATAGATGTCGATTTAAATTTTTAACGATTCTTTTGGGTACAAACTTCAATTTCGATGCAATTATAGGATCTACTGGTGCTGCTAATTATTCATGTTTGTCGAATGATTAGATATGATTCCACTTGTATAAAATTCCCATGAAGGGAACCTAAAAATGGTAAAATAGGATTAGTGATCAAGGCATTTGCTTTTCCATTCCATCATCGATCTAATTAAGTTGTTTTTCCCTTTTAACGTCTAACTTTACCAAGTCGATCCAACTATTTCTTCAATGATCCTATATCTCTACTCTCTGTTTTCCAGAAACTAATTTAGATATTTCAGCCTATGAATATAGATAGGCTATCTGAAAATGACCTGAAAATAATTGTCTTAGAAAGTTTATGAATTTTGATCTGAGAGTTCACCAATTGTCTATTTGAACTTCTTTATCGCTGCCAAAGTGATCGCTAGCTGTTTCAAATTTTGATCCTGACTAGCGTGTAATATTTGCTTGGTTCCATTGGTTTTGTCTGAACTGTAGTATGTCTTCACCTTTTCTCCGCAACGTTTCCGCCGATTTCTGTGTATTTCCTGGAAGCTGTCAGCTACTTGTTATTGTTGGATCTTTCGTTAAACAGCAGAAGTAAAGGGTCTTTTGACACTTTAGTTCATACAGAGATTTATAATCTAATCTACGTAGTAACTGGCATACCCAGTCTTCTTATATTTTTGGTGACACCATTATTAGAACGAGTAAGTTCGATATTTTCTTCATGCAGCAATCCGGTTCCTGCTAGGTGCATTTAGGTTGTGTTCTACTTTTCCCAGAAAAAATGTCACGAACCCTACATGGCTTTGCAACATATTTGCAGATACTGAAACATCGATGTGTGTGTAATTCAAATTATGTCTTTGACTAACGAAATAGTAAGATGAAAAGGAAGTCCTGGATGTGTGGAGATGATTCTCTGGGAAAAAAATGTTAGGAAAGGGTTCCATCAGGAGGCAGGCACATTACGTATTGGGTAGAGGATTGTGCATGCGTTTCACTCACACCATGAGAATTACATAATAATATGTTAATTTATCAAACAAAATAACATCATAGCTTGGATTCGTTTGAAATCGAAAATGAGATCAACTAGTAACTAGCAGTAAAGACTCTTCAAAATTAGTGATGATGATCACACAGGACAGGGCTAGGTCGCCCGACAATAATTTGTAGATAGACCTAGCTGTCTACCCCATGGTGAGAATTTCTTAGAACGAATGCGGATCGGTGATCCGGTCAACGTTAACGACGCAAATCATTACCTGAGATAGGTGTGCTTTTGCGTTGCTAAAACCGACCCGTGTCTGTGTGAGATTAATTTTATTGAAATGACAATTGGAATTCAAGAAGATCGAGGCAATCTAAAACCCTTTTGCTCCTGAATTGACAAGAGAACAAAGTCATCCACCCCGGAATGTCGTTCTTTTCTTTTTGGTTGTCGTTAAAGCACAAAAGAGACGTACAAATTAAAGCCATATTATATCTTTAATCTAAAGGTTAATATGCTTGCTTCGTGATTAGACTGAAAGATCTCTCTCTTCTTAGCTTGATACTTTCTTTTACATTAGCTTAACTAACCAGTTTAGTTACTTTGAATTGAAACCAGTAAGCCAAATAACAACTTTGTGCTTCTTTTCTCTTCACAAAACAAAAGGATATCGGTAGTCGGACCCTTACTTTTTTTTCAACCACATAAATTAATCAATGTTGTGATCCTATGCCTACCAAATTAAACAACGTAAAATCTAAATCTAAATTTGACCTTTTATTTTAAATTCATTATATTCTGAACATTACTTTCAAAATAGAATAATTAAAACATGTGTTGCTTAAAAATAAATATATAACAAATTAATCTAAATTAACTATTTAACTGAATACTGCATGCAATTCAATATTGTTTCTAATCAAATGCCTAATTTCACATGATAATTAAGGTAAATTATTAATTGACCAATTCATTTAAAAAAAATTTAACTAAAAGTTTACATACCCAGTACATATGATTTTTCACTTAGCTTTGTGAAGTTTGGAGAGGGTCATAATATATGCAGCCATCTTTTTGAATTTTTATAAAGAGCCTGCTTCCGTTGAACAACTTTACTAGTTACTCCGAGGCTCACCTTTTAACTATTTTTTAACTTAATTTTTAAATTGATCCAAATTTCTTTCTTTTATTTAAAATTTTATTAAATTATCTCATGAGGAAATATACGAATATAGATAAAAGATTAATTTAGTCCATATAAATTTAGTACACTTAAATTTCTAAAAGATGACGTTTGAAATTTTTATTAATTACTCCCTACGTTTTTTCTTTCCATTAAATTTTGTTTAAAAGCTAAAAAAGTGTATATTTAATTTGAAAGATTGAACTCATTTGAATTTAACATCAACAAATAATTCGTTTAACCATTTCATTTTTAATTTTAAAATCGTAAATATTTATGCTTTCAATAGAAGGGAATCTAACTCTACCATAAGTCAATAATAATTCTCCTTTATTCTTGTATGTCATTTCTCAATATTAACAAAAGATGATTTGTAATTCAAGAAGTAACAATCATTCATGTTCATTATAGAAACTTAAATAAAGAACTGTTAAAGTAACCGATTAATTTAACATTTCTTTATCTTTTAACCAAGAAAAGACGTAAAAAAAACTCCTTTTTAAAATTAATTTCCCTTTAGATAGTGGTAATCCTTCAACAAAATCTATACTTATTTCTTGCCAACAGCCCTTGGGTGTTAGAAGGGGATGGAGTAGTCCTGAATACGTTGCGTGGTTATGTTTACTTTGTTGGCAAGTAATACAATTCTTCGCATGATTTCGTATGTCCTTGGACAATTGTTTCGAATGGAATAAATTATGCACCCTCTTAATAGTGACAGTCACATCTAAATCACCCCCTTGTGGGTTGTTGTGTGTAAAGAATATAATTTTCTTCCAGAGTTCATCATCACAACTAATCACAATTCTCCCATTTCATCTTAACAATCTATTTTTCTATTCGTAATTTCCAGACTATATTTATTGGTTCTCCAATTTCCTCATAAGATTTTGTATAGTGGCGTCCTTCTCTCATTCTTCTTTGATCTCCTTCATTAAACTGGTTTTGATGTGGGATAATCTTATAGTCAACAATTCTTCACTTGAAAGTCTTGATAAGGAATCTGCTGCAATGTTCTCCTTCCTGCTCTTGTATGCCACTTCAAAATCATTCCTTATTAGTTTAGTTAGCTAATTGAAATGAGCAAAAATACTTTGCTCCAGTAGGTATTCCAAGCTTATATGATCATTTTGTACTTTTAAAAATTGCCCATTTAAGTAGTAATGCCACTACTTTATAGCGTTAATAATTGCTAAGAATTCTTTTTCAAAGGTTGAGAGTCCCTAGTGTTTTGGTGTCAATTCTTTGCTTATAAAAGCTATAGGATATTCGTCTTATTATAGAATCGCTCTGATTCCCTTCTCGCATTCATCTGCTTCCACTGTGAAGGGGTATGAAAAATCTAGTAACACTAAGACTAAAGCTGCCATCAATGTCTTTTTATGATATTTGGATACTTTTTTTTGCTCCTCCTTCCATTTCCATCTTCCTGTTGCCTATTTTTTGAATAGTTCATTGAGAGGTTTGGTTATAACTCCTTAGTGCTTTATGAAACGTCTATAATATCCTGTCAATCCTAAAAATCCCCAGAGCTCCTTTATCATTTGAGGTGGTGGAAATGTTAAATATTGTTGCTTCAGATAATCAACTTGTCTTGCTCCAGAAATACATTTACTTCCCTTGACAAACAATTGTTGTTGTAATACATGTAAAATTTGTCACAAAAGTTCTAAATGTTGCTCAAAATTGTTGTTGTAAATGAGAAGATCATCAAAGAAAAATAATAAAAATTTTCGCAAAAAGGGTTTAAAGATTTCATTCATAAGACTTTAGAAGGTAGAGGGTGCATTTGTGAGCCCAGAAGGCATCATTAGAAACACAAAATGTCCCTTATGCTTTCTAAATGTTGTTTTTGGTATGTCTTCTTCTTTCATTCTAATATGGTGATACTTAAATCTTAAATCTAATTTGGAGCACCAACTACACTGGCTTAATTCTTCCAACAACTCTTTAATCAGTGGGATAAGGAATTTTCTTTTAATAGTGTATTTATTCAGCTCCCTATAGTCTATATACATCCTCTATATGCTATCTTTTTTTCTCATAAGAATCAATGATGAGGAATACAGGCTAACACTCTTCCTGATGAATCATTGTTTCATTAATTCTTTCCCTGATCTCTCAATAACATCTTTTTGTTCTCCAAATTACTTGTAAGGTCATATGTTTATGGTTTCAACCCTAGGTTTAAGAGGTATATTGTGATTGTGGGTTCTTTTTGGTGGCAATTGTCTGGGTTCCTTAAACACTTCACCAAACTCAGCTAGGAAGCTTTCTAATTCTTCTATGGTATTAGATATATCTTCCATCATAAGTTGTTGCATATGGTACTCAATTGGATATGATAGACATAGCATGAATAGTGTCCGCTTACTTGAATTTTCTATGAGTTTGTTAAGGCCTTTACCTGTATCTCTCTGGTCTTTTCTTTTGGATTACACGTTAGACTCACATTTTTGCCCTCCCTCTAGAACTCCATGGTGCATGCCTATTGCATCCTCCCAACTTAATGATAAGCATGTCAATGGTGAATTGTAGCCCTTGCAGCATCCAAGTGAAATTCCTACACATTTGTCTACAACTTAGTTTTAAGTCCCCTCCCACTGTAGTGTTCAGGGGTAGTACTATTTTCATCACTTCTACATTTCATTTCCTGATAAATTTTTTATCTAAGAAGTTATGATTACTTTTGCTATTAATGAGGATATGCAAAGGTATCCTTTGGTGGCTTCCTATGACTCTTATCAATTTATTTTCATCTTAGTTTTTTAGATTCCACATTACTTCTAAGGATACGTTGGGGCTAAATGGTGGCCCTTTGTCCTGCTCCTCATTCACTTGTGCCCTTTTGATTGTTTCTTCGTCTTCTACCATGTGTAATTGAAACTATCTTTTCTTTCATTTGTACCCCAGAGTGTACTTCTTGTCAAACCAAAAGCATAATCCCTTTGCTTTCTTCTGATCAAATTCTTTGTTGCTCATTGCCTTTATCCCCCATGAATTCTTGTCTTAGCTGGTTTTATCAGCTCTTCCTTGGTTTCCTGGTGTAGGAAGTAATCATGTATCTAGATGGAGTTTGATTGGGGTTATTGTTTGATTCATGCTCTTGTATTCGGATGGTGCCCCTCTTTCTATTATCCCCAGTGGTTTCACTCATTTTCCAAAGTTTTTAGGAACATTGGATGCTACTATCCCTTCTTGTTTCCTGGCAAGTGTGTAAGTTTATTGGTGTATTTGGGAAACCATCATCTTGACTGTGAGCTCCAACTCTGGTTCCCTTCAAGAAGAACCTCCCAGGTAGACTTTTGGTAGTCATAATTTGTTCAATATCTATCAAATTAACCACAGTGTTCTAATAATGACCCTTTCTACTTCAGTTCTTTCAAATCACCTATTGGGTCCTCAAATATATTTTGGTTAAACCTCTATCTCAAAATTATTAAAAATTCTTCCCATTTTAACGTTTCTCCACCATTTATGTTTCTTATCATCAACTGATACCACTCTTGCGCCACTCCTTCCATATGCAAGGATGCTACTTACATTTTCAGTTCTTTTGGTATTTAGTTAATAGCAAAAAAGTGTTTGCATTGATAGATCTAGCTCCTCACCTCTACTCCATCAAATGTAGGAAGCCAATTTTGCTAAATCTTGTCAGCATTGTGTAGTTTTTGTTATCTTCTGGGTTTTCTATAATGACTTCTGTGTCTTCCTTTCCCATTTTTCGCATGAGTTCCTGGAACATTGATTTGATGTCAATGATCTCCTTTTGATTTCTAATTTATGGTTCCAACAGATTCTTCATTCCTCCTTCCAAGCGATATACCTCCACTCGTCTCGTGTTTTCTGCCATTGAGCTACTACCGAGGGTCGTCTACTCTGATACGAACTATTATGATATTTAGTTCACAAAATTCACTCATTATTGGGTGGATAGATTCTTTTCTAAACGTTAGAGATGGTGGGGGAACAAGAAGAAAGAGACACAGACGAAGAAAGAACAACTAATTCATTACTATAATGTAACATAGTTGTCATAATGACTAATAAATAGTACAAGTTATCTTGAGGTGACAACAAGTGTTTCATCTATTGCTTGGTTTCACAATAGTTATAGATACAATGCATTTTATTTTTATTTACTAATATTGGTTCTTCGATTTCATTCTCTTCTTTCTTCTCTCTTGTCTACTACGTACTTTGATTATTATTAGTAACATAAAACCACAAGCTATTGTTTTAAACCCAAGGTCACTCTACCAATATAACTAAAAAACATCATAGACTGAACGTCTTATCACCACTCTAAACTCAATGTGGCAATGAACTGGTTAGCTTTTAGTCATTTTCTTAGGTTGAATATTATTTCAAAATGAAAAACGCCATTATCTTCTATCAGATATTTGCAGATGCCTTATCTTTTTCACTAAATGTGAAGGTAACTTATAGCCGTATATTCAATACAAGCACTTCATTTCAGAATTATAGACAATGATATAACCCTAATGTACATACTTTTATAGAAAAACATCACACATTTTCTATTTTTAGTCCAAACCAAACATTCTAGGCTATTTGTTTAGCATGCTATATGTTAGAAGAAATCAATCAGTTGAAGAAAATAACATATATTGGTTTCAATAATCTAAATTTATACTTCAACCAAAAGTAATCACTTAATCATTGCCGAATTATTTTCTACATAAAAAGATTGAAGTTAGGCCCTAATTTGTATTGCAATACGTATAATTTTCTATTTCTCATATTATAACCACACAAAGAAAGATGAAGTGTTAAGAGAGGCATATATCCACTAAAATCAATACTGACAGTACGAGAATCCTGTAATATGTGGTTAATTTTACCAAATCTTTAAATACATAGCTAATATTATCTACTGGTCAAATCAGCTATATTAATCCATTGTCAGCTAACTGCTGATAGAATCGGCTAACATTTAACGCGATTCGTTGATTACCAAATAGGGTCATCATTATAAACGACGTGTATTGTCACTTTGAATGTAATTGTAGATTCGTAAAGGACACCGATATTCTACCAACGATCCGACACCTAGAATTCTACCTAAACTTAGGACATCTTCAACCCATTCCTCCAAAATGGAGTTGAGTTTCCTCCATTTCGAAGTTGCTATAGTACTTTTCTTTCCAATCCACAACTTTATTTTTGACACCAAAAAGGAATATTCTCGACATATTACCTTTTACCTTTCATTTTTATTATTAAAATTACTTTATAAAATTAACCCAAATTTATTTTTTTGTGCACATTTTTATTCACAACATTATTGTTGTTATATTTTTATGTTAATAAATAATAAAATTTTAATTAAACTATAATTTGTTATTCGATAATACTAAATGAAATATTATATGAGATATATTGTACTATTTCATATTATTTAAATATATTAAATGATAATATAATTACGTAATATCAGATCGAACATCAAATTGTATTGAATTTCATAGATCAAAAACATTTTGACATTAAAAAAGGCATATAATATTTGATTACACCGAAAAAAAAGGCAAGGATTATTAAAATTTTCAATTCTTTATTTAATTTAGTTCTAACTATTGTATGTGTGTTTTAATTTAGTTTATCTTTGTTTGTAATTTATTACATTATTTGGCTATTAATATCAATATATTTATAGTTTACTTATTTAATGTTTTCTGATGGGTAATTTTTAAATTATTTATTTAAAATATTTATTCATAAGTAAATAATTATAAAGTTATAAATATATAATGAAAATATTTATAAACATGAGACTAAACCTTAAAATTACTATAAAGATATAATTACTTAAATAAACATATAATGAAAATATTGTTTAAATAACAAAATAAAGAATGAAATAATTAAAAAAGAATGAATGAATGAAAAAAGAAAGAAAGAGAAGGTTGAAAGAAAGAAAAAAAAAAAGGAAGAGAAATATACCGTAGCATGTCTCTAAAATGAGGAAAAATTGTCGGTAGAATGGAGTTGATTATTCGTCCGTTTTAAAGATGCCTCAGAGTTGGTCACTCCTCGGGACACCAACTGATACGAATTTTTACTTAAATTTGTCTATATCTTCAAAAACAAAAACAAAAACAAAAACAAAACAAAACAAACGCTGTTATGTCCCGTACACCCCACTTATACCACGTGAGAGGTCGGAAACCGGCCCTCTTGCCAACCTTTCCGTGGATGAGTTTATTCAATCGTTAACGCTCTTCAACTCTCGCCAATATTCAGGATCTTTTGTGTTATTTTGAGGATCTCTGCAATGAAAGCTTTAGTTGGATTAAGGCGGAGGTTCGTTAACTCAGAATACAGAGTACCAGGAATAAGAATGAAAATAAATACTGTGAAAAATAAAAATAGATATTATTATTATAATTGTGATGGCCGGTTAAAATAAGGAATAAATATTATCATTATAATTGTGATAGTTGGTTAAAAGGAAAGAATAATTACCATTACTATTAATAGTTGCTAATTTGTAAAAAATATTAAAAATTTTTTATTATATTTTAATTAATTATATTGTAATTATTTAACTACACTATATTAATTAATTAATTAATATTAAAATATTTTAAAAAAAGAATCACTATTAAAGAATGAGTTTCGTTCTTTTACCAAACGAAGAGTATAGAAAATTCCTCAAAAATAATATATAAACTATTACCCCTACAATAATAATTAATAACCAACCACCCACTTTCTATTTTTGGCCATTAACTCGTTACAAATCCTATCAACCAAGCATTTCTTGTGTATTTGCTAACAGAAATTAGATCTTCTGTCTAGTTTTATTCTGTTTTATTCTGTCTCATAGAATCTCAGTCATTTATTTTGTAAGACCCACGCGAGTTTTATGCGGGCCTCACATAAATAAATGGCTAAGTCTAAGATTTATTGGACACAATAAGACACCATAATATTAGACAGTAGATCTGAATTCCCACCGACAACCCCAACAACCGTGTCCATAAATGTGAAAAGACTACATCTTTCATATCGTTCCAACAGGCCCTCAAATTTATCACTGTAGGTCAGAGACATAAAATGAAACAAAAAAGATAATGCAATAAAAGGAAACAAAAAAGATAATGCAATAGGAGAGGGGGGAATGAAATCACATGTTCCATAATTGCTGTGTCAATGCTGTTCCATTGCATCTGGTCCACATGTTTTTGTGGGTCTCATATAA
>JANZLH020000065.1:1350306-1371644 GCA_026770325.2 Erythroxylum fimbriatum
TTATGACATATTGTTCATATTAATTACTATATTATGACATGTTTGGGATTTTAAATTATATAATTCATTGTCTACATCTATTAAATTCTTGTTATACATTATTGATCATTCGCAAATATATGATGTACTCAACAAATTGATAAATGACTACAAAAATTTAAATATATAATATTAAATAGTTATTAAATAAATCAGATTTAATATTTTTCCCAATTATTAATTATTCAATTAGAATAATAATTCCATTAAAATTCAATTTTAAAATCATATTCGGATTCAAATAAAATTTCATATTTATTTTTAATAATTCTCACTATTATGAATAATTTAATTTAATTATATGTCATTTAAATTTTATTATATAAAATTTAAATTTTATTAAAATAAACTTATTTTAATATATTTAAAAATAAATTTAAATAATTTATCATCTGCGACGTTTGCTCCCAAACGTCGCAGATTGTTATGCTACAACGACGTCTACCAGACGTCGCAAAAAGCTATGCTGTTTCCACGACGTTTAACTCAAACGTCGCCTATTCATTTACGCTTTTACGACGTTCTCCCAAACGTCGACAAATCACCTAGGCTTCCTCGACGTTTTCTAGACAAAAACGTTTCCTTACTCTGCCTTCAACAACGTTTCCTGCGACGTTTTCAGAAACGTCACAAAAAAATCAACGACGTTTTTCTTACATTTGCGACGTTTTTAAAAGTTCGCAAATTGGGTATTTTTCTTGTAGTGTCTTTTGTTAATTAACACTTTAACACAATCATAAGACAGCTTTCATCGAACACTTTATACACATGATAAGTTCATCCCAAACTAACTAAAAAATCGTGTCTTTTCCCGTTCTTCACCAACATTAACACATTGAAACTAAAATTCAACTATTATTAGTCCAAATAAATGCAAACAAATAAAAAATCAAAAAATTGTCCAACATCAAAAAATTTAACACCAACAATGTAAGGAAAAAAAACCCAAAAACAAAGATTCAACAACTTATCTTGACTGACGATTCACTGAAGACGATGGAAGTAGACAATGGAACACGGTGGACTCACAAATGAAGAAGATAGAAGGATGACAAATGGAGAAGAAATAAAGAATAGGAGAGGTTGAAAATTTAGGGAGGAGAGGGGGTCAGGTTCTTTGTCGACAAACGAAGTCATTTTCGCTTATTTTTTTACATCCTGTAACATTTACGATTTTACAATTCATCGCCAAATGTTAAACAGTAGCAGAATATTTGGCGACTAATTTATAAAATCGTTGTCAATACTATACATTTTTATGGATTTTTTATTTTGCTAAAAATTTTAAATTTATCATTTCTATTAATTAGTATAAAATTTATATATAATAAACATAGTTTTGTGAGATCACATAAAATTGTGAAATCATATATATTAAAAGAGATTAATAAAAAGTATAAATGACATTATTGTTAACTAAATTTATTTTTACACTTACAGTCATTGTGAATAATTTTAAATTTTATCTTTCAAATGATATTGTTGTTAACTAAATTTATTTTTAAACTTACAATAGATTGTGAATAATATTAAATTTGATTTTTAAGAATACGATGTTCATATTTAATATTGATTTCCATTTTTTACTATATTTCAATTTTTAAATTAAATTGCAATTATTATTATTATATATGGAAATTAATATAATGTTATATGAATGTATAGATAATTGTAACTATTATAATGATTTATGAATTATTAGATAATATATAAATTTTCTCATATATTACTTATCATATTACTTAATTTAATCAAAATTTTTCTCTATTTATCATATAAAAATTTCGTAATGTTATATATATTTATATATTATATATGTAATTATATATGTTAGCCAAAGTTGAAGCCAAATGGTAATAGGCCACCATTTGTTGACAGATTTTTGAATCATCTCCAAATAGTATGTTTTGTTCTAACTTAATTGAAAACGACATCGTTTAGCTTAACAACAAAACACGTAATTTTATACTAGGTTATTAACAACAAAACAAATTTGTTTTCATTTTCGTGTTAGCCATCGTATTTTCTCTTAGTTTACCATCGAAGAAGTGTCGTCTCCTCTGTTGTGCTTGTCTCTTGTCTTGTGGTCGTCACTGTTGAAGAAATGTTGTGTCCTGTATTGGTACGTATTGTTCTTCTTTTTGTTTACAAGAACCCTCCTTATTGTGCTCTATTTTCTGCTTCGTTTTGGAGTTTAATTATGTGGGTTTTATGTTCCTCAAATGGTGTATGGGTTATTCTTTGTGTTTATATTTTGGAAGATGATGAATTATGTTTATGTCTTAAATGTGTATGGGTTAATGTTTTTTTTTCCCACCTTCCATGCTTGTTTGACGAAACCCTGGTAACTATTTGATGAAAGGTCTGTTAGAGAATCAAGGCTACTTCTACAATAGATGTTTATGTATATATTTACCATATGATAGCTTTTATATCAAATCCGTACCACTTATAGTATACATATGTATCAATCATATGGACTTTATTTTAACATATCATTAGGCTATCATTAGACATAACAATTAAAAGTAAAATGATCAAAACTAGATATGGATATTAGCAAGGCATAAAAACATATATAGGTAACAAACGTATAAGTTGGAACCATGATATTCAACTCACTTGGGAATGGTTAATTCCTTCATATAAATCAATAACAACATTATTTTTCACTTATTTTCATTTGTAAATATAAGTATCAATCAATAACAACAACTGGTAGGGGCAAAAACAAAAGCGTAAGTAAGTATAAGTATCAATTTACCAAGTCTCGTCAATATCTAGCAAAATAGTCCAAACTATCCTTAGGAGACATTTCATCAAATAATTAATAGGCCTCGCAAATTCATCCCTAACTAACAATAAAACCACTGTATTTTTACATTATTCACAAACATATGGTCAATTATATTTTCAATAAGAGAATTTGTTCAAATCTACCGTAGGAATTAAGTTATGATGTTTATGATCATAATAAATAACAAGTTGTTGGTGAGAAAGTTGTTTTTAGTGTCACTAAAAAGGAATGACCTATCCTTTTTGTTGTTAGGATTTGTATGGTAAAGTTACATTCAATTTTGGACCAGTTTATTCATCCCCTAAGAATTTATGGGGTTTGATTACTAAAAGAATTTAATTAAACATAATAAATTTTATGTTAAATTGACTTTTCATAATAAAACTGTTAACATTAATTCATCATGGAATGTTGACGTGGCAACTAGTTTCTAATGATGGAAATGAGCTCCGCTAAGAGGAATGTGGAAATTTTATCCCTAATGAAGAATAAATTAATGTAAAACAAATCTCCTCGTCAAACACTAATCACCGCTTGCCTTCTATGATTGATCTTCTTCTTCAAGGTTTATAGTATCATCTGAAATATCTCTCTTTCTCTATTATCTATATCTCATTTTTTGTTAGTAAGTTATTATATGAACATTTGATTATATTTACTATATTTTGTGTAAAGCTTCCTCGAATCTTCAAGAGAACATAAATAGAAACGGAGGCGGTGGCGATGTCCATATGATTTGTACAGGATTAAAGAAATCGGTTGTTTTGGAACGGTCGTCGATTGCAAAAACTATGTTTGTTCCTTATGACGAGGATGGAGTCATTCAATCAGGTATGCATGTGTTCAAATTTGAGTTCCTTATACCATTTGATTTAGTTTTGATTGGTCATTAGGTGAAATGCATGGTACATGCGGTTTATGTAATACAGTGTCCATATTACATTTGAGAATTGTTCACTGTATCTACTGCAAATTTAGTTAAAGAAAAGAAGTTATTGGAAGAGGGTGTCAATATTTCAACAACTGAGAGAAGATCTTTGACTGTTTCAATTGATGGCTTTGAACGTGTGAGGAGCCTTCATGGGAATCCAGACATTGAGAAGTCCTTCATCTTTTCTACCGAGTTTAATATCACTTAGAAAAGGAAAAAATAATTATTTCTTTTCCTTTTAAATGGAATATTAGGTGTGAAACTTTATTTATAATTTTTTCAATAAGAATTGTTAAACTTCTAATTAAAATCTTATAGTTCTTAACATATATCACTATATTATATTACTTGCCATATTTCAATATTTATATGCATTATTATTTTATTGTTAATAAATATTAATGACTAAGAATAGTAGTCAATCTAAATTTATGATATTTTTAGACGCTCCATTTTATTTTCATGAAATTTTTGTATAAATGAAGGAGTAGTATTATGTATAATAGGCACGATTAAAGAATTATTTGTATATAAATCCATAGATTTAAACAAATTTATAGAGTTTGAATGCATTAGCAAATTAAAAAAATTATAAGGAAGGCAAATGAAAAAATATTAAAAAAATCATATAAATGTCGATTTTAATTAACCTTGGGATTATTAAGCGTACTTATCATTAAACATTATCGTTTTAACATTATTAATTTTAAAAATACTATCATATACAAAAATTCCTTAAGAAATACATAAGATATAAAATGTTTAATATAAAGCAACTATTTACATATTTGTCGCGCTAAAAGTCCAACATTTAGCGACAGTTATAGTGATCATTGTCTAAGGCTTGAACATTAACAACAAAATTTCCAAAACATCACAAAATTCCTCTCCTTTCTCGACAAATTATATTTAACGTTGCGAAATATATTCATTTAACGACGATACGACAAAAGGTAGCAAAAAATTGGACTTTTGTCGACGATTTTGAAAATCGTTATAAAAAACTTACTTTTAGCGAAGTTTTAAAATCCTCGCAAAAAAAAAAAAAAGGAGGCTAAATGTTAGTTTTGTTGCAGTGTTTTCAAGCTGAGATATCTCAGCATTTAAAAACAGAAGCTTAAAAGCATTCAAAGTTTGAAACTTTCATGTATTTTAATATCAATATCTTATTGTATAACCATATATTTGCAAAATAATTGAGAACCAAACATGGAATTGAGAAGCCAGTAATCTTGATATTAATGCAGCTAAAGATTACAACTACAACAATTTTCTCTACTTGTACACAGGCCAAATAACATTTACAAAAAGGTTAATAAACCCCAATCATAGGCTAGCATATATATATATACACACACATATATAATGTGTATATAATTCCTAAAAGTGTTGTTTGTCCAAGTCCCTCAAATCCATATACCACAAAGTACATTACAAATCAACAAATCGGTATTCATTATCGCAAGTTTCTGAAAACATATATAAAACCTTCTTAGAGGAAAGCCATGCTATTATCAATCTCAAATCTCATGTCGGAAACACCACCATCTCCCAAGCTATTTTCTTCCAAGTTCATGTCGTCCCACAAGAACTCGTAATCTCCATCGCCCCCTTTGGAGCTGACTCCGGGTGTGGAGTTAGCGACGTTCCTTTCCTGATGGGAAAGCTGAAGCAGGTTTAGGAAAGAGCACTGGTGATGAGTCGTGGTCGACGATATTTGCTGGTATGTCCCCCCGCTTAGATTTTCTTCGGTACAATTAGGAGACGTTGCCAAGTTCAGAGGAGCAACAACTGTCGTCGACGTCTCGAACGTGAACTGTGGGCTGAACTTGATCACGCCGTCTTCTGCCTTGCTTTTGTGGAAAACTCTACATAGCACCCAGTCCTCCTGTGATGTCGTGATTTAAATGTTTTGTTTAATTAGCGCCACAGTACCCGATTTTGTATAAAGAAGATATACCACCTCACTATATTTAGATTAGATGCAAACCAAATCGACGTTCGTATATGGTAAAATAAATAAATCATCTAGTGCCTGTTTTCACTACCAAATTTTTTTTTTTTTGTAATCTTAAAAAATTAATTCGAAGAATATTATAGTCTCATTTAAAATTAAGATTATAATATTTCAAATTAAAGATTTAGAACAAGAAAATTTTAATGAACATGTTAATGTTTTGTGAATGTAATAAGAATTTTATTAAATTAAAAACATGAATTTGACATCTTATATAAATAGAAAAATATACAATATTTAAACATAGAAATACGATTTAAGAATGATTCAATATTATTATTTGGTCTGCGTTCCTATCTCCAAACTATCCCTAGAATTTGTCCTACATGCTCTGAAATTCTCACTATAAGACTGAGAGACAAAAGTCGGGTAACTTCCCTGCCAGCAATGTCCTTACTGGTTTCTTCTCTCTATTTGACTCTCATGTCACCGCCACATTCACCCTTAACTAAATGTGACAGCAACCCATTACAGTTAAAGTGGACAGGGAACTTTCCCTTAAGACAGTATGGTGTTTACAAATGTTATCAATGTCTAGCCACCTAGCTAACGTACGTATGGCCAACTTCTGTCTCTCTCTCTTACACCATGTCCATGTGTGCAGAAGGTGATTGGTTTTTCATTTCTGTGGTGCATGTTGGTTTAAGTTTCAGTTCTAGAATGTAACTTGAGATACAGAAAGGAGAAAATTAAATCAGATAAAGGTTGACGAGGATGATTCTAGTACCACTAACTCCAGTGAGCACAGAAACTGATAGAACGAATGAGAATATTTATAGCAGTTGACTGTAAAACCTATATATTAGGTTAATTGGAACACACCTTAGGAGGCATATGCGGGGCCTCTAGCCGAAACTCATGCATGATCCAACCAGTTTTGATACCATTAGGAGCTCTATTCCTATAAAAGACCAGAGTCTTTCTCATCCCAACAATCTCACGAGTAGTGGGATCAAGCACTGTACGATCTTTCCCAGTTGCTTTCCAATACCCGGATGTCGTGGCTCGATTGGTTCTGAACCCAGTAGCGTACTTTCGGTCCCTGAAGCTGAAGAAGTACCACTCGTTGGCGTTGAGCCTAGCCACCTCTGAAATTTTCCAAATACAAGTGGGTCAGTTTAGCAAACAGTTCGATCAAATAAAGCTTTCATGAACATGGCTCTCTGTTCGCTGTCAACAGAGAGAGTTCCAACGTAGTGATTATGAAACCGCACAATCTAATTTGAAAAAACATAGTATGTGGAAGATAATTTGATCTGCAAACATGTTAGGATATTTGTCTTTTGTACTAATTTCAATAATTTCCGAATATGTGCACAAAATTTAAACCCGTTATTTGTGATTAATGAGAATTAGGTTCTGTTGTTCGATCATTGCCATCTTAAAGAGTAATGTCCGAGAAACCTAGGCGTAACGATTGGTTTATACTTGCAATCTTTAGATACAAGGAAAATTATATGAAGATGATTCAGAACGAGTACTTTAGGATCATGTTTCTTTATGAAATTATATTTTCTTTCTGATTTTTCTTTGTATGATGGTGCAAACTATGTTATTGACGTAATGGCTCTTGAAAAGTGAAAAGAACTCTCTCCCTTTTCTTTGATATATATGGATTTCCTTTGCACATCTAACAAATACATGGCATTAGTTTCAATGGCTAGTAAGGATGTACTGGCCCATGGTTGACTCGTTTCTGTAAGAGGAGCAGAAGGAACATGGGTAATATTGTAATAAAGTGAATTGGAGCGAAAAAGGGGGGAAAAAAAAGAAAAGGAAAAATTACTCGTAGCATAAGATATACGCGTTTATCAATCATAGTCAAAGTGACCCACCAAAAGTTTCTCTTGAAAGCATAGTTACCTATGTTTTGGAAAATCTTGTCGCTACAAACCCTTCTTGCTAATGTCCTTGTCCTTTTTCTTTTCACTTTGATATTTCATACAAAATTGAATCCTGATCCTTTCCATCAACTCAATCAACCCTAATGTGTAAAGCATTTATAATTATTCATGTGAACGTTTAGAGTAATCATTCATGTGAACGTTTTGAATAATTCACAAAGACTTGCATCTTATTACCAAAAGAAAACATGTCCATACATATTGAACATAAATTCTCTAGTTATTGGATATCTAATGGATAGTTTGTATGCATGTTCGTGGGTTGAATTTAATGCATAAAGTAAACCAGCGGTCGGTGCATAACTTTATCCAAATTGTCAGAGAACAAATAGGGGCTGCGGTTCATAAGTAGAGATAAGAAGGAAGAAGAAAATTCGTAGTAATTACAGGCATCAAACATCACCACAAAGGAGGTAGCACATCATCTCCTGGTATATTAGCACATAGATAAAGAGAATATTGAAATGGGACCAGCTTAGCTATAGCTAGCTATCTATCCAGCTAATTAGCAGATGTGCAAATACGTGTTTAATTTTCTTTACAGTCTTTGCAAGTATATTCTATTTGGAGGAAAAGTAACCTGTTTCTCTTAAGGCGAATAGTGCACATCTGTATATGGTATATAGTAAAAGAGTAAAACGGATTGAAACTTGCCATGAAAGTAAAATCTTTCTAGGGGATAATACTCAGAAATGCGTGTGAACTTAATATTGCTATAGTAGCCATGAGAAATCGTTCTATCTTTAAATTGCTTACTGGAAGCAACTCCAGTCGTCCTCATTGATGACCGTTGATGAGGTATGAAAATATAGGCCAATTACTAGGAAAAACATGAGGAGAAGAAAGAACCAACGAGCTGAAAAGCTCGATTGTTGTTGACCCCGCTTCTCAGTTAAATAAAACTGACCTCATTTTAGTATTCTACCTTATGAAGGAAAAAGTGAAGTGTATTAACTGTGAAGAATAGGGTCTTGTTATCCAAGACAATGAGAGAGGGGAAGAAAAGATTTTGTCTTGTTATGTATATGGTAATCCGCGTTAAAAGAAGAAAGCAGAAGCTAGAAGACGAGAAAAGCAAACGAAACAAAAAATAATATTAGAGAGACCTGCAAACAATAGGTTGGCGGCCGCATAACTAATATTAAAACTTCAAATAATTGGTGATACTCCAGGAATCAGTCTCGTACATCTCGAATCATAAGTGTTTAATGCTTGTGTCTGGTTGTCGTCAAATATGCTAAAAGCACCGGAAGAAAGCATACATAGAGAAACGTACAGCTAACTAGATGATGATATTCATGCTGCAAAGAAACAAGAAACGATGGATATTGGATGGTACACTTACCAGGAAGCTGCCATGGTTCACAAGTATGTAAGTCGATTTCGACTAAAGTGCCCTTAAGAACTTCGTCATTTGCGATCTTCTTGTAGAGATAATGGCAAACAAGCTCCTCATCACTAGGATAAAACCTGAAACCAGGAGGCAGTGTGGCTCCAATGTCTCTAAGCCCCATTTTGGTATTCTTTTGAAAGGCAAGAAAAGAAAGGTGGGCTTGGGTATGGAAAGTATGAGCAAAGTTGACTATTAAGACAGGAAAGGAAATGAATTGTGTTTGTTGCTACAGTACGACAGAGAATGGAATTTATTTGATAGAAAGGTTTTGGATATGAAGTATGCGAGTCTGGGAAGACAGAGGTTGGTGTTTTACATATAAGTAGTTAGAATTTCTTATAATATTCTAGTGATTATATATGGTCCCATGTTATTGTGCACCTTGTTAGTTATGCTATGAAGTTTCAAAGAAAAACCAAAGTTGCAAGAAATCTATCTCGGGGAAGGGTTGTGAAAATTTAAAGCAATTGATGAAAGATGTATGGACAAAATCCAAAAAGTTTTATTAGGGAAACCTTCCAAAACAGCCCTTTTATGTTTATTAAATGAAGGGCCTTGTTTTTTTATTTTACAGTACTTGAACAGCTTCTTTTAAGATTCTATTTCTAACAAATGGGGCATGTTACGAAGATGAGGGTAATTTCCAAGAAGATTCACATGCTGTAAATGTCTGTGCGGAAATAATTGATGGCAATCACATCCTACGTATGTCTTGAAATCTTCTGTACGGAAACTAGGCCGAGTCATTCCTCCTCAGTGTAAAAGTTAGTTAAGGTGGTAAAGGAAGTTCTTTATAGATCTTTTAATTTAAGAGAAGTTAAAAGTTTAATTAAATTAGGGTGATAAATTAGGGTGAAGACAGATACGGATGCACATTGGCGGCCCTTGTCCTGATGTCTTTAAAAAAATTTATATAAAAATATTATTATTTTAAATTTTGACTTCTATTAATTTAATTCAGTAATATAAGAGTACTTTAAATATTTTGCCCTAATTCAAAAAAATGTTTGGATTCGTCCCTGAGTGAAGAGGATAATTACTTAAAAATAAAGACATATAAAAACTTACAAATGGAATTTATCAATTAGATGTAAAATAGTTTATTTAGATTATGTTATGTAATTAAATTAAATTAGTACACGTTTAAAAAATTAGATTAGTTAAGATAATTTAGATTAAGAGATTAAATTTGGGATTTCATCGCTAAATAAGATAGTATACTTTCCAATTTAAATACAAATTTCGTTTGTGACTCCCTGAGCCTAACCCTAACATGCAAGTGTCCAGACCAGACATGAATCCGTCTTTGCTAAGAAGAGCTTCAAAGACAAACTCCTTATCGAGTGTTCCCTTTTCTTTCTGTCTAAGTTCTCTTTGCGTCACTATATATGTTATATCAAAAGTTAAATCATGGAGAATCTCAAGGGTCTTCAAGTGCAACGCAAGGGCAAGGCCTTCTGATTTATTTGATAATAACAATAAATATGTCAATTTAAAAAAATATATATGTAAAGGGTACACATGAGAATGATTTGTGGAGTTAATGATAATAATTAAAGCTAAAAAGTACGTATAAACTAGAATGTCGGTATATTACCACAATGATTTAGTGAGGGGCATGGGTCATTGAATCCAAGGTCTTGTTTGATTAAGCTTAATTATTACACGTACAAGTAATCGGTGGGAGCTAGCATGATGATGAGTGGGACCATCCCTTCCATGGTATGCCTCAGAACAAAACGTCCCAAGCACGTGAACCACTTGATTGATACGTGGACAGCTCAAGAAAAAATATATAAAGAAAAAGAAAATAGCTGGAAAATTTGAATATTTGGTAATCATGAACTTGTGAACAGTCCTCCATTCCCATCTGTTCGATTTTTGATCACACAGAAGAACGATTTTGGCTGTATGCAGGGGTGGGGCTGGTTGATTGTCTTCGGTCTGGGACCCACTAATCCACGCACACACACAACTTATCGAATTAATTAGGTGATTTCTTGTGTTCCTGGATGAATAATAAGGCTTAGAAAATCTGCAATAATAATGGAAATATGGACAAAATAATATTTGTCACAACGTGTATTATGTCATCGTAATTATGAGGGTAGTATCTAGACTGGGACTGGGGTCACAACATGCCATTTGAAATAATTGGCCTATTTTACTACCATTTGAGTTTGACTGTGACAGAAAAGAAAGTGTCAGACCTCAACAAAATGTCAAGAATGCCCTATCCAATACCAATTAGGTTAACTTGTACAACATGCCAAAACAAAGCATATCCGACTAGCTGATGGGTCATTTTCGCCATTACAGGGCGGAGGCACGAAAGAACAAGAAGGAAGCGACAGTTATTAATTTTTTGTTCTGATGATCCTGTCGGAATAAACTGAGAGTTAATTAATGCGTGATTGTAAGGCTGCCATGCCCATAACATGGAAGTGATCAACGAAAAGAAAAGTTGAATACATCCTGAGATCGTTTCGTTTCGTTTCGTTTGTGAACGAAATAAGTAAATCGGGAAGGAACAAAGGCTTATTTAATTTAAACAGAAGAATTCAAGAGCCGAGAGGAAAATGGTATGAAACTCAGGGGCTTGGGTCAAATGACTAGGATCTTACTACGCCAAATTGACATTGATGTTAATAACCTTTTAAAATCCTAAATTAACGGGAGTGGATCCCGGCGTAAGACACGTGAGACCACAAACCGAAATACACGTCAGAGGAATGGTGACGTTGAGATAATTCTTAAATTATAAGATTACTATCCAAAGCAAGGGAAAGATACAAATGATTGTGAGTTGTAGGCTTAGGTTTAGCGTTTTTTTATATAAAAAAGGTAGGAATTCTTTTTTTAGGTATGGAGATGATGATGTTATACAAAGAGTGACGGCTTGATATTCCTCTATGTGGAGACCAATAATTTCAAGTTTCAACCCTCCCCTCCTTTCATCTTGTTTACTTCCATAAGCTATGGGTCTGGGATTGATTGGATACATTATTAACATTACGTTCTTTTCTTTCTTTATTGTCATTTCAAACCTAAAGTTACAAAAATTATGGTGAATTTTCTTTTCTTTGCCCCTGTCTACCCCCTGACTAAATATATGTAAACTGATATCTGAAAGTTAAAACAAACTTGTAGTATTGTGTTTTACAAATTAATAAGTGACTACAAATGATATTGGAATCATCATTGAATAAAGAGTAAACCCTCGAGAGCAAAGTTGTGTTCTTTTTCCATCTCTCCAATCACAACTCGACGATCCAATACTCGGATGTGCGTACCCTATCAGATGTAGACAATTCAGGATGGAATAAGGCCTAAGTACCACGTGGCGTTCTCTGGTGCTATCCTTGGAGAGTTGTCATTAAAGTCTCGTGTTGTCCAAATCATTTTTATATGTCCCACCATTGATTGGATTGGATGATGTTTATAATCGTTTCCATGATTATCCTAAGGTTTGCATAGTCATTTGCTTTTGAGAGCAATGTGTAGTCAAATTTATTAATAATTGCTCTTCATCTCTTCTTCAGTGAAAAGTTGAGACGTTCTTAGGTGCAACCTTTATCTATGTTCGTCTTCTTTAAGCGACATTAGTAGAATAAGAAATCCTCCCTGCCCTTACTTTTGTCTAACTTGTCTCTTGCAGTGATCATAAGAAGTAGAGTCGTCGACATATGTTTGGTGTTTCCATATCTTGTCTGCATAATTATCACTGCAAGTATAGAACTAAAAGCTATAATCCTTTTATGTCAAGAAAGCCAGATATGGAAACAACGAGTCCACACACACCCATGAGAGACCTAAATTTACTAACCGAATAAAGATAAATCATAAAAGTAAAGAAGAGGAAGATAAGAGAGGAAATGATGGAAACCGCCTCCGGAAGATGCAGCATGAGAAACAGTAGTCATCAGAGCAACATGAAATTTTGTGGAGTGAAGCTTTTTCAAGCTACTTTTGACCTTCTCTTGGCATTTAGGATTACATAAAATAACAACTCTTTTCAAGAAAAAGTAATTATTCTCATTTCACTTTATTGAAAATTTGATATTTGATGGGATAGTATATGCCTCATTACATTATAAAAAAAGGTGCTCCGATCTTTTTTTTTTTCTCCCCTCTCTTCACATGAACGTCTAAGAAAAGTGAACCGTGAAGCCCTGATCATGCAGCTATAACCTCCAAGAATAAGGCTCTATCTGTAAAGCTTGTGATTAAATGGCTAACCTTGTTACACTTTAACGGAGGGCTAGGTTGAGCTTCAACGCACGTAATCGTTGTTGCTTAGTTACCTAGCTCCAGCTGCTAAGTATTTTGTTGTCTAATTATGAAAGAAGTTTATGTTAGAGTCTCTCGTATTGCCTAGACATGAAAATGTTAAAGGGTTTAAAAGTTGTAAGGGTCAACTATCCAAACAATTAGTTCTAGTTATTTGGACAATGGTTGACTCAAGCCCAATTCTCGATAGTGGACTCTACACTCTGCCTATATTAAAAATTCAATATGGTATTAAAGCAGGTTTGGTTCGGATTATTAATTTTTCGGTTGTTCGTTTGGATATCCAGTCCTAGCGGTCCGGTCTAATTACTACTATATATATTTCAAGTGACAACTGGATGTTCAGCCCCAGTTGTATTTGAGGGGGTAAGTGATAAGAATCAACAATCCAAACAACTAGTTCTAGTTATTTGGTACAATAGTTGACCTAAACCTAATTCTTGTTAATGAACTCTCCCCATATAAAAAATTCAATAGTTTAGTTACAATTTACTCGGAACTCTTTTAGCTGGAAAGGATTAATTCTCTGAGTTGGTCGTTTTTTATGAGGTTTACTTGGGCGAGGGACCAAGAAGGCGAGGTTCATAATTGTGTAATCATCTATAATCAACCCTACACCGCAACCCCATGATTACATGAACAGTAATACTTTCGTTTTAAAACTCTTTCTTGTTGCGAACGAAACCTTCATGTTAGAATCTTGAAGCATACATTAACTGGAGACTTAAATTATTGACTAGAGTTCAATTGCGATTATTAGAATTAGGAAATCGTCACTTGATCCACCAATCACCTAGTTGCAAATCAAGGCTATATTTTAATTAAAAAAAATCGAACCGTTGTATAGGTAACTTCCTGAGGTGCGATTGTATCTTAATCTTTAATACCAACTTGAGATATCTCCTTTGTTTTTAATAATGTAGGCAACTAGGGTACAAGTTCTTGTGTTAATTATCAGAAGGTTTTGCGAAGAACTAATAGGAGAGTATTGTTAACTTATCGAGCACACCTAAATCTCTCTTTTAGGTTCAGACTGTTAGGGGGTCATGGAAGAATAAGTAGACGTCCTTCTTTATGAAAAAGGCTAGCTAATATAAGATTCGCCTAATTTAATCGTACATGTAGGCTATATAACCATCATATAGAATTTTGCACATTATCCTTCAAAAGAAGAGAAAAGTTGATTCGGGATGAGATCGCGCCCTCAAAGGATGCATGATTTGTCAGACACACTTCAACATTTAAAATACTTTATGTCTCTATCATATTATAACTTTATATTCTAAATGTAACCACATCAAAGATTCGGCTGATAACTTGAAAACGCAGGAGATTGTTAACTACAAGTATAAGCATCCTGGATCATGCAGGCCTCCAAGCGTTATTCAAAGAAAAACAACAATTTACTTCTTTGTATCCAAAAAGAAACATCTTATCAGCCGTAGGATGTTAAAAGGCTTATCTGTCACTATAATCAGAATTCTAAGGAATTATTTTCTCTTTTTCTTTTTCTTTTTTTTTGCCTGAACGTCTTACTCAGAGGCCCAGATCTGATCAGACAGAAGGATGATTCCACCAAAAGTTCTGATTACTTCTCCTTATCAATTAAAGAAATTAAGTACAGTCTAAAACTAGTTCAGTGTGCGTGTATAGTTCTATATATAAATCCGCCGGGGAGAATAAGGAGACAGAAATGATATTTAGTTATTATATCAGACATGCTGGGGACGATGTGCACGATTGGGGGGTTGCTTGTGGCGACAGCTGGCTATCTGTATGCATTAGTTTTGGGCTATATTTAATAAAAGAAGGCATAGCTTTCTAAGTGCAGAGGAAGCGTGTTGTGTTGGAGGGTGATGAGGTTTTCATTGAGTTATTATTAGTATCCCATTCCAGTCCACTCTGTGCCAAACTTGTGTTTTGTTGATTTGCGCCGCAAACATTAGAGAGCCCACAAGCAAAGACACAATCGCACAAACAAAGGAAAAGAGAAGGAAAAGATTGAGAAAGATGGATAGTATGTTGTTAACGAAGTCTATGCATGCATATATCACATGAAGGATTTAACAAAAATTATTTTTTTTCTGTAGACCCACATCAAGCATTAGAGCACATGCTTGCTAGGTGTATTTATGTACATGTATAGGTTTATTTAATCCGTCATTATTAGTTGCAATCGGGAGTCTAGATTTGGAGCCCTTTTAGTTTTGGCTTCCATATATAACTAGAGACACTGTAGATGTTGAACTGCTCATTGGTGTGATTAATGATCTTGAAAGCTCTCTTTCAACTGCATACACATACATACATATACAAACATTCGATCTATCTCGAGTTGTTATTTCTTTTTTTCTTTCCTAGTTACGCTCGATTTCACCGATGTTTCACCTTCAATAATGGAGAGGGGCACACCAATGTATATCTGTAGCTATCAGTATGATCGTACTACAGTAGGGGATATCTTTTAAGTTAAAAGGAAAGTTTTTTGATTGGAAATTCATTTCTCACACGTCAACTGCGGAAACTTTCGATTTTACTTGTTATGCACATCTACGACTAGTCCCAGTTTTACACTACATGTTAGCTGAATTGTGCATTGTAACATTCTCTTGATCTTAAAGGAAAAATTAAAGCGCGCTATTTCCTAAGCCTTTGTTTGGAAGGAGGGAAAATAAGAGAATAGAAAATAAGAGAATTGTATTTCTCTTGATTTTCATTGTTTGGACAAGAATAAGCAGAAGAAAATGGAGAGAATTGAAAGGAATTGATTGAAAATTTGGGCCATTTTTATTTCCCACCAAATTGGTGGGAAAGGGAGGAAAATACAAGATAGGATAAATAAATTACTATTATATCCTTCTTTAACTCAGCCTTTTTATCTAGTGCCTTTGTTGTTGATCCCTCAAGCTACTTCAGCATCTAAGACTCGATCTAAGCCCTCCTACTCTAACTCTTAACATTTTGCTCTCTCTGTGAAGACATGGAGTAATTTATCAATAGCTATTTTTTTACAAGCTCTTTACAATACTATCGTCTTGCATATTGAGATGGACATTATGAAATGCATGGGACAATTAAATTTAGAAGGATGTTGAACAACTGATGGAATATATATAAGTATAGATTTTTTGCTTATGGAGTAAACAGTCTTGTGCAGATTTTTTGCTTGTGGAGTAAATATAAGTATAGATTTTTTGTTTATGGAGTAAATACTAATTCTACAACTAAGGGCATAAAGGTCTCAAAAAATTTTTTTATCTAATATAAGTTTCAATTCCCTCCTTTGATAAATTAGGAAAAGAAACAAAGGAAAGGAAATCACATTTCCCTTCCATTCTTTTCTCCTCTTTTCCCCACAATATTTCCTTTCCTTTCCTTTGTGCAACTAAGGATCCAAACAAAGGCTAAGTGAAACAAGTTCAGTGGAGCAGGAGTTTGCTCAAAGTTATCAGCCTCTGGAAACTACCGCAGAGACTAAAAGACTAGAGATGGATATAAATCCTACTGATCAGAATGTGCATGTGCATTCGAATCAGGAACCTATAAGTGAAGAACATGGAGAGCAAGATATTGATGGAGGGAAAGATGAAGATTGCTCTACTAAAACTGGTCCAGCTACTTCTACATCAGATGAATTCATAGTCCAAACCAAGAATGCTAGGAGGAGATCCGGTAGGAAGAAAAGCAAACAACCAACTACAGGGGATTCCCCCTCATCATATCAATCCTAGTTTGGAATACAAGAGGGTTGAACGACTCTCTTAAAAAGATGGTTATGAAGGAGGTTGTGAGGGAACACAAGCCTATCTTATTAGGTCTTCTTGAAACCAAAATAAAGCATCCTCTTGCATTATTTAGTGCAAGATTTCTAGGTGCTAGTTGGAAGCATTTCAAATCGTAGCTCACACTACAATGGTAGGGTATTAAGTTTATATAACTCTAATCTAATTGAAGTGAATGCCCTTTAAGAGACCTAACAAATGATGCACTTTCAATGCCATGTCAAATACTCTAATATACTGTTCGATTTATCTCTAATATATGCTTCAAACTTCACTTTTCAAAGGGGTAGATTATGGCAAATTTTGTAGAATTTGCAAGCTCGCATTCAATAACCGTTGACGGTGGTAGGTGATTTTAGTTACTCACTTAATTCTTCTGAAGCTGAGGGGGTAGGAGATTTCACCTTGCTCTCTAATTTCTTAGTGCAGATGGATTTGGTTAATCTCCATTCAACTGGTCAGCTACTTATATGGACAAAAATAACCAACAAGGTTGTCTACAAGTGAGGAAGAAACTAGATAGGGTACTAGTCAACTCATTTTGGCTAAATCACTTCTCTAACTCATTTGTACATTTTGGTGAAAAACTCATTCACTTATATTGGTTCAGAGATTTACTGAAAGCAGACATATGGAGCTCCTTTAGATGTTTTAATGCCCTCAGTGATATGAAAGGCTTCCCGGAATTAGTTTCCACTTGTTGGCAGGTTACAATCCCAGGATATAAGGCATTTCACTTCGTGAAAAAATTAATAAAGGTGAGGATGGTTGTTAAGATTTTTATGCAGGGCATAAATCGCATCTTACACACTTTGAAGGAAAAACTTACTCTTGCCCAACAACTCTGTTATACTTCTCCTTATGATATTGGCCATAAACAGATAGAAATGAAATGAAATGTATGTAAGAATATCAAGATGCTCTTCGATATCACCATTTAGTTCTTAAGCAGAAGGCACAGATCAATTGGATGAAGGAAAGGGATTCAAATTCTAAATTTTTTCATTCCTCTATACTAGCTCGTCGAAATATCAACAAAATATCTATGCTACTCGACAGAGGGGGGAGAGGACATACTGAACAAAATAGCCTATTAAAGGTTGCGAGGTAATATTTTATGGATCTTATGGATGCATCCGAAATACACATACCTAGCTCTAATGTCTGCAATTTGTTTGAAGAAACATGCTCTCATCTCCATAGCCTCAACTTAGGACATAAAAAGAATATTATTTAGCCTACATCTTTCAAAATCCTCTGGTCGTGATGGTTTTTTCAACGCATATGGGATACATATCACTAGTGAATTATTTATTGAGGTTGTATAAGAATTCTTTGAATCTGCCAAGCTTCTTCAAGAACTTAACCATACCTACCTTTGTCTGATTCCTAAACAGCACAAGCCTAGCATCATGAGTGATTTTAGGTTGACCTCCTACTGTAACACCATTTATAAGGAGCATTTCTGCCAGACCGTAAAATTGGTGATCACATTCTCTGCTGGTTCAAGAACTTATGAAGGTACATAACTCTGGAAAAAAACTCAATAGCTGCATTATAAAGTTAGACTTCTTCAAAGCTTTCGATACCATTAGTTACGAATTTATTCAACTCTGCTTTGAAGCTATCCACATCCCTCCCATATTTGAGCAATGGATTATGACATCTATTCAAACTTACACATTTAGTGTGCTTGTTAACAGTTTTCCATCTAAACCTTTAAAAGTAGCTAGAGGAATACGACAAGTTGATCTCTTATCTCCATACCTGTTTACTTTAGTTATGGAGGGCTTTTCTAGATTATTAACCTGACTCATCACTTCCAATGAGGGATTCAAATTTCATCACAATTGTAAGGAGATCAAACTTACTCACCTTATATATACGGATGAATTATTACTGCTATCTGTAGTTGATGATTCATTTTCCATTAATGTAATGATGCATGCTCTTCAATCATTTGCTTAATGGTTTGGCCTCAAGCAACTTCTGGATAAGAGTAGCTTATACCTCTTTGCAGATGTAAGGAATACAGAAGAGTTAAAGCGATTGACTAGTATGGACATTGTCTCACATACTTTCTGCTATTTGGGAGTTCCCATTACTACTTCTAAACATAAATATAGAGACTGACTTCCTATTATTGAAAGAGTGAAATCGGGTCATGTCTTGGCAAAATCAATTTTTATCCTATGCTACAAGGGTAACCCATATTATTTCGGTTCTCAGTAGCCTTCATCTCTATTAGACTGCACACATAGCTCTACCCAAGAAAGCGTTGGACAAAATTATGAAAAAATTTCGATGGACTAGCACCTCTGTCGATTCCAAGCGAGCCAAAATCAAATGGCGCGATATCACCTTCTCAAAAAGAAAGGGCGTCTTAGGATCATTTCCATAACACAAATACAGAAAGTCTTGATGTGTAAGAAACTGTGGCAATTGTATACTAATACTGACGCATTATGGTTCCATGAATATTACTTAAAGTCTACCAACCTCTGGCAGCTGGATTGTTCTCGGATAGGTTTTGCCATATTTAAAGAGATATTGGCACAACAGGAGGCTATCTACTCTTGCATTCATTATCGAATTTGTAATGGTGCTATGATGTGGTTCTAGCTCGACAAGTGGCTTGATATAAGCCCTCTTTCCCAAGTTCCTGATCTCCAACAATTACAAAACTGAGTGCCACTCAATTCTAAAGTGTCGAACTGGATTACTAATGGTGGATGACATGGTGAATTTAGGGGACTTCCACTCTACTGAATTATCTTCCTCAAATAAATGATGTTGTTCATGAAGATGTTATCTCCTGGAACTTGACTTTGAACAATCTCTTCTCTGCACGATCTTACCATCAGTTGTTCACTGATCACTCTTTAGAGGTTTTATGGTTTACACTCTTGTGGAAAAATTCTATTAGCCCCAAGGCTTCCTTTATAACACGGCTAACAATTAGGAATCGACTCCAAACAAAGAGTCAATGGTATGGACATAAAGATACCACATGTTTCCGTTCTGACATAGAATCGAGACCACCTTTTCTTCCAATGTCAGTATTCCAAAGCTTTACGGCGTTGAATTTGGCGTCTCTTACCTGTTAGTGATTGTAGTTACCACTGGAATCATTCACTGAGCTGGGCTGTTCGTAATTCGGAAACTAAGAAAAATAACGCTCCTCTATTCAAAGCCACATTCACGGTCAAAATATACACCATTTGGAAAGAAAGAAATAGCCGCAGAACTATAGGTAAGAAGGAGGAGAAAATAAGCTTCTAGATCAAATTGTTAACCTCATCAAAGCTCATTTCTATGCCAAAAATGCGCAGCACTCATTATCCGTGAACATGCAGCGAACTTAATGCTACTATTTCCATCTCAACTACTTCAATGAGATTCACGTTTTATATTTTTTTTGGATTATTCCCTACCATTGTAATTATTAGTCATCAGAGATGGCGACAAGCTAAGATCTCTTGTAATTTTTTTGATTTAGTTTTATCTATTGATAATCTATCTTTTAATTAAAAAAAAGATTTTTGAAAGTAACAACGAGTATGGAACTATTATATCCTATCCAAATTTGATCCATTTTAATTCTTAATTAAAAAAACTTTTAAAAGTGTGATTAAGGACTAAGGATTTGATTATTTAGAATGGTAGGCATATTAAAGTGAAAATTTTTTGAGGTTACTCACGGTTCTTTTCACAATATGGGAAAAAGCAGTCTCATAATCATGTATTTTTAAAAAATGGGGATCTTTGAATTTTTTTTTTCTACTTAAATTTTAAGAATCTCTAACGCAGTGTATAGTTGCTTTCGCCGTGATTGGGGACAGATGTCAAAACAAATAAATCTTGTCTCTTTCCTTGTTTGGTTGTTGTCACAAAAGTTTTGTCTTCTGTCATCGGATGACAGAAACAAAAACTTTTGTTCCTCCAAAAACCGGAGGACAACAATGTTTTGTCTGTGTCTCCGAAAGCAAAGCTCACGCCTTGTCCAAAATAACCCCCTCCTCTTTTCGTTGTTGTCTAGGTTCTCCAAAATCTATTGTTTCTTGCAAGGTTTTAAAACCCGGATCGGACGTCGAACCGGAGGCTTTATTGGTCACCGGTTTGACCGGTTCGACCACCGGTTGAACCGGTGTGACGTCATAATTACGTAATAATTATATTTAATTA
>JANZLH020000065.1:1410403-1425835 GCA_026770325.2 Erythroxylum fimbriatum
AGCTGGGTTTCAAAACTGCAGTCAGTTGTGGCTACGTCAACAACAGAAGCAGAATATGTAGCAGCTACACAAGCAAGCAAAGAAGCAGTGTGGTTGAAGATGTTGTTGGAAGAACTTGGGAACAAACAAGAGAATATTACTCTGTATTGTGACAATCAGAGTGCTTTGCATCTTGCCAAGAATCCAGCATTTCATTCAAAGACAAAACACATCCGAGTTCAGTATCACTTCGTTCGTGAGAAAATGGAAGAAGGAACGGTGGACATGCAAAAAATTCATACAATGGAGAACCTGACGGATTTTATAACAAAAGCAATCAATGGTAACAAGTTTATGTGGTGTCGATTCTCGTGCGGCTTGAAAGTGACGTAAGCAACATGAAGTGGCAAAGTAGAAAGAATAGTGTGAATCTTCAAGTGGGAGAATTGAACAAAGGTGGCTATCAACCTTGGTGGGCAAGTTAGGCATCGATTTATTTGGTGCCTAATATGCCAAAAGAATGGTTGCCTTCTCCTGCCTATAAAAAGGAAGGAGTAGCATGAAGAGAGAGCAAGCAATTCGAGAGTAAAGAAATAGAGAGAAGTGAGGTGAGAGAGAAAAGAGAGAAAAAGAGAGATACAAAAATATTTTGTATATTTTTGTGGGTCTAGTTTCTCCTTATAATTCTTCAGTTTTTCCAATAGTAAAAGTCTTTTATCCTTGTCCATGGTTTTTACCTTAATTTGGAGGTTTTTCACGTAAAATCTGTGTTTATTACCATTCTGTCAGTCCTATTTAACTGCGAACCTACTCTATTCTGGTTAATTTTCACAACATATTAATATTCAAATTAAACACTTCAAAATATTACAGTTAAAGTTGTAAAAATGTTAAAAATTCAAAATTTACGTTTGGTCAAGACTTATATTGCTTTTCTTGTGTCAACCAAAGTTAATGGAAGGTGAAATTTTTGATCGACTTTATTAAGGAAAGGGTTTTCTTCGGTATAAATAAGAATTTTAAAGTGATTGGCAGCAATTTAAGGACACGTGGCATAAGATTCATCGAGTAAATCTCGCAACTAACCGGAAGACCCAGACAACTAATAACAAAAGTGACGTACGCAAAAGCCACATGTAAGATTCTACTTATAAAAGAAAAGCCACATGTAAGAACTAAGAGCCCAACCCTGCAAAAGAACATTACAGACGTCTTAGTTTATGACAACACCACTACCCGGACACCTTCCTACTCTTATCCTCTAACAAGTATAAGATCTCAGATTTAAAACAAAACTAAAAGAAAATAAAGGTGTAATTGATTCCATTTTCATTTGCTTCCATTTATGATGACTCAACAACTCAGATTCTCTATTTCCACTTCTGGTAAAATTGTTACATTACCCTGTCTTCAGGTACGTATTGGATCTCTGTTATATAGACCAATATCAATTGCTTTGTTTTATCTTTTTCAGAAGCTGTTGGCTGCTTCTTCTGGTCCAAGCTGTTCCAGACTTTGTATTTATTAACGGTTCCGCTTAGAACACAAATTCAGAGTACCTATATAGGTTCCCGGGTTTTAATTGGCAGACTTTGCAGATCCTTAATGTGCTTGGTTAGTGTTTGATAACATGAGAAGCTGAGGAAAAAACGGACTAGATATAAAGTTATGCAACTTTTTCTGTTTGATTTGAATGTTAAGAGTATGCCGACATTTTCAAGTGTTTTGACATTTTTGCAATGTGGGTCTTCTCAATCTCTTTCAATGCTTAGTTCCCGCTGTGTCACGTTATACCTCGCAAGTTGCCACTGTCGGTGCTTATTATTGCCTTCTCTTTTGCTGCTTCTCTCTTTATTTATTCTTCCTTTTTCTTTCTATTGCTAGTTACTATGCTGTCAATCTCTGGCTAAGCTATAATCTTTGACTATCTCTAATTGCGATTTGTTTAAATTCAGATGTTCACTTTCTTTGAGATGAAAGCACCCATCATATTTTTTTAAGTTTCTTTACCACGTACGCAGCTGTGCATGATTTCTTATGACTATAAGGAATCTAATTCAACTGGTGTTTAAAGTGAATGATTCTTCCAGAAACGAGAGGTTAAGGCCACAGTCACTGGACCAAGTCTAAACGATAGGCATCGAGTTAAATTAGTTCAAGTTTGTGAGCCTTCTTCGTGCTGAATTACAAGTAGAAGGAAAATATAAAAAATTGGTTACAATTGCCAATGATGTCAAGAGGAAGAGGTGACGGGCATCAAAAGAACCGGCTCTGGACCGGAATACTGGTGTTGGGTTTCATTTTTGGTTGTGTTTATTTATATTCTCGAAGCCATGGTTCATCTGCTCTGGAATATGGGGGTAAATCCCTAAGGAAAATTGGTTCGTCTTATTTGGGTGGGGAAGAAGAAAGCGACGAGTCTTCCACCAAATTAAGTGATGACATGGAAGAGGACTTTATTCTTAAGAGCATCCCTGTGAGTGAGATGAAATTGAACTAACTTTTACAATGTAGTTGTCATGTATGTATATATATATATATAGATATATATGATATTGGATAAACTATTGAGCTGATTTATGTTCCGTCTCTGTTGCCTCTCTTTCCGATGGTGAAGGTTTGTGATGACAGGCTTTCAGAGCTGATTCCTTGCCTAGATAGGAATTTAATATACCAGACGAGGTTGAAGCTGGATCTAGCAGTAATGGAACACTATGAGAGACATTGCCCTCAGCCTGAAAGGCGCTTTAATTGCCTCGTACCTCCTCCAGCGGGATACAGGGTGAGCCCTTTTTCAATATTTAACAGTTGATAGATTGATTAGAGCTGCATTTGTCATATAGACATATGATTTGCTAGTTTTCATGGGAGAAAAGGTACCAATCAAGTGGCCTAAAAGTAGAGATGAGGTTTGGAAAGCAAACATACCTCACACCCACCTTGCAACAGAGAAATCTGATCAGAACTGGATGATTGTTAAAGGAGACAAGATTGCTTTTCCTGGAGGAGGAACTCATTTCCATCATGGAGCTGCCAAATATATTGCTGCAATGGCAAATGTAAGTTCGTCAACTCATTCTATGTTGATGCATGACTCCTGGATTTAACTAATTGGTACTCCAACAAATGCTGACAGTCCAAATAATCCGTACTCTTGATTTTTTGTTTCATTCATAACTGACAGATGCTGAAATTCCCAAATAATAATTTAAACAATATGGGAAGGATTCGGACCGTTCTTGATGTTGGTTGTGGAGTTGCTAGTTTCGGGGCATATCTGCTTTCTTCAGATATTATTGCAATGTCATTAGCACCCAATGATGTTCATCAAAACCAAATACAGTTTGCCTTAGAGAGAGGAATCCCAGCATATCTTGGTGTTTTGGGGACAAAAAGACTTCCATATCCAAGTAGATCTTTCGAATTTGCACATTGTTCTCGATGTAGGATTGATTGGCTTCAAAGAAATGGAATCCTTCTTCTTGAGCTTGATCGATTATTGAGACCAGGAGGCTATTTTGCCTACTCCTCCCCTGAGGCCTATGCCCAGGATGAAGAAGATTTACGGATATGGAGAGAAATGAGTGCCCTTGTGGAAAGAATGTGTTGGAAAATAGCTGCTAAAAGGGACCAAACAGTTATCTGGGTTAAGCCACTGACAAATGACTGTTACATGGAAAGGGAACCTGGAACTCAGCCTCCTCTCTGCCAATCTGATGATAATCCAGATGCAGCATGGGATGTGAAAATGGAAGCTTGCATCACTCCATATTCTGAACGTGTGTACTTAGGAATCTGTTGGTACATTAGTGATTATTAATAGAACTTGCTTCTCCTTTTCAAGATTTTAGCATCAAAATGTGAAGTTCTGATCTGCTCTCGCAAATTTCATTTGATTGTTTTGTTCCTATCATCAGATGATCATAAAGCAAGTGGAAGTGGATTGGCTCCATGGCCTGCTCGATTGACTACACCACCTCCTCGGCTAGCTGACTTGGGCTATACTAATGAAATGTTTGAAAAAGATACGGTAACCTTACAAGGAGATTCAATCTTCATATATCTCCACTAGTGCAGGTAAGTATCTAGTCATTGATATGGTTTACTTTGCAGGAAATTTGGCGGCGAAGGGTCGATAATTACTGGAATTTATTAAGTCCAAAGACCGAGCCAGATACAGTGAGGAATTTGATGGACATGAAGGCAAACCTAGGATCATTTGCAGCTGCTCTGAAGGACAGAGATGTTTGGGTAATGAATGTTGTGCCTGAAGATGGTCCAAACACTCTCAAGATAATATATGACAGAGGTCTGATAGGCTCGGTTCACAGCTGGTAAGTGCAATCAAACTTGAGCAGCAATTGGTTTAAAAGCATACATATCAATTATAACGAAAAATTTTCAAAATGATAAAGCCCATTTCAACAAGATATCAGATCAAAAGGTGCACAGAACTACTGTTAGAATGCGAAACTTCTGGAATGCTGCGCCTCTTTTAACATTCATTTCTAGAATTCAGCAATGGCTCTACTCGGAGCCTTACAAGAGAATAGATTTTCTGGATTTCCAACTGTTATCTGGGGAAATAGGGCAGAAAAACTTTCAAGTGACCAACCTTATATCATGGTCACAAATTATTACAAAAATGATGCAGTTTCAGGATTGTTGATTGGAAAGGAAAAGCACCATTAAAATGGTGACTGTCTTGGTATAAACAAGAATGTTCTTTTCCTGACAGGTGCGAGTCCTATTCAACCTATCCAAGAACTTTCGATCTTATCCATGCTTGGAACATTTTCTCAGACCTTGAAAAGAAAGATTGTAGTTCCGAGGACCTCTTGATTGAGATGGACCGAATCCTGAGGCCAACAGGCTTCGTCATTGTTCGGGATAAGCCACCCGTGGTTGATCTCGTAAGGAAATATATATCAGCTTTACACTGGGAAGCGGTGGCAACAGCTGATGCAGAACGGGATTCAGAGCAAGAAGACGATGAGATGGTGTTCATCATCCAAAAGAAACTGTGGCTAACAAGTGAGAGCTTAGGGGATACAGAATAAAAAGCAACAGATAACACTTGACTTGAAGATTATTGTCCTTCAATCTTAAATAACCCCAGCAATTCAATGCCTAAAGTGGCTCAAGCTGGCCTGGTGGTTGTTTACATGATTTTGTAGCTATTAATGTTGTTCGGTTTATTCTTTTTCTGATTAATCAACTCATAAAAGCAGAAATCTTATGCAGGCGATTTTTATTTATTGCCAATGCAACTATTGCATTGAAGTTGCAGTAAATGGGATTACTAAAGGTAAACAGATAGTGGGATTTGAATAGTCTGTTAGGACTCCATCGGATAGGATTCTGCAACGAAATTATGGCTGAAACTGTTAAGGCGCAAGAACAGGGAAATGGCAAAATCTCGAAAGTATTAATAAGAACCCAACCCTTACCGATTAATACATCAATTTCCTCGTAGTTCGCTTCTGAAAACATCAGCAGCTTGAAAAGAAAAGCTACTTGTCCATTGACCAATAGAGGCCTTCAGAGTCGAGATTTGGATTGTGAGCCATAAAGCTTTGAAGTCCCAAGCTGTGTTCTTGTGCAGGTAGATGACGAAGTCGACCGGATGAGATCCTCTGTGCCAGCTCCGTGGCAGAGGATCTTATCCACACAAGGGAGGATCTCATTCCAAAGTCGACTGTTTTAACTGCAGGGTACGGTCACCTACATACAAAGCGCTTGGACATGTGGTGGGTGCAAGACGAAAAGATCAGCAAGTACTAGTTTGATGGTATTCAAATCTTCTTCCGCAATGCTTGTAAGAGCTCCTCTTCCTAGTGTGGAAAAGCAGCATGCGCAGCTGCCCTCTTGTATGTACAAAGTCATATTATGGGAAAGCAAGCTATGCAACCTGGAAACTAGTTATCGGGAATTTTCTTCTTGTTTGTCGAGGAAAATCTTAATACCCAAAGACAATTCTTACACATATCATCTGTAATTTTAAATATATTATTTAGATAAAAGTATTGGGAGATGAATTTATTTACGCTAACTAATTATTCGTTATACTGTATCTATCATTAGATACACTTTTAAATCTTATATATATTAAATCTGATACTTTTTCCAATCAAAAAAAAAATTTTTGATACTTTTTTTTATATACAAATCTGTTTGATATAAGAAATTTTTAATATTTTTACCATGGTCCGTTCGTTCATACTCACATGGAACTAATAAAATCTTCCCTAATTTAGTCAGATTCACATGAATCAAAATTTCCTTAACTCGAATTTATAAGTAAGCTTAATAAACAAGATGAATTATTTCAGATTATGTACAAGGTCAAACTTATAATTGATTCGTTGTTGGGCTCCCGAGCAATATAGCTAATTTTTGAGATAAAATCAATTTTGATCTTTTCATAAACATTTGAGTCAATGTTTTGAAATTTGTTAGGGTAAATCTGCTAAAGCCTTTTTAAGATATGGGTTTCCCTTACATTTTATAATTTACTGCTCGGTTCAAAATTATGATTTTTGTAGGAGCAAAAGGCTAAGGAGTCGTTTGGTTCCACTTTTGTTTTTCTGTTGTAGTTTTATTTTTTTAATTTTTTTAGTTTTCAATTTTTTTAAAAGTAAAAAGAAAATTTTACTATATTTAAAACTATATTTACATCACAAGGAGTTCAAGGCATTAAGCCTATCATCGTATTTACAATATGATTAAACAACTCCTGAAGTAAGACAGTATAATTGTCTGCAAAATAGACAACAAAAAGAACGACTAAAAACACCACGTATACTTCATCTCTATGGAAAGAGTGGGCTGAACGTTACATGTCAAAATACGTTTTCTTTTTTAATCCTCTATTGTTGGTATTTAGGATTTTTCTTTCTCTTCCTTGCTGATTTCCTTTTTGCAGTTTTGAACAACACAAAACAATGTCCTAGAATATCAAGGATTTGGGTTGCAGCTGATAGGGAATCACACTCCCGAGGAGAAACTATTGTCACATAAACAGAAGAATTACAATTTAAAGTCAACGCATTCTTTGCCCCAAGATATTTTACATTATGAGAGATGATAACTACAGTCTCCTGACTTGCTCCACAATTATCACTAGAGTTTACCATTGCTTTGTGTTCTTCATACTCTAGCCTAGCCTTAGAAGTCTCATTTTGCCGAATAGTTGTTAATGAAGCCAGCATATTGGCCCAATCCATCTGACATTGCTCCAAATAATGTGAGGTGAAAAGATCCACTCCACTATCTAGACTCTCCACATTGTCTGCACTAGAGTTGTTCCTCTTGTACTACATCGACAATGTCATTTTGTCGAGTAACCACTACAACCCTCTAGGCTCCTTGTTCTTCAATGATTTGTGTTTGATTCGAACTTTTTGTAATGAACTAGGCCTTTCTCATTCTCTACAGGATCTCCAGTTGTCTTACTTTGCATAACATCAACAATACTAGCATACTCTGCCAACTTCGGGCTCCCACAACTAGGATCACCCTAATTTTAGCTTATGACCCTCTCGATTGGAGGAATCTGGGTGGGCTGCTCATGAACCTCCGCTGAACTCCAGTACCATCTTCAACTTTTACTGTAGACTGTTCAATCCCCATTAACTCCTCTTGCCAACCTATTTTATACCTTCTCCCAGTTGGGACCCATTTTTTGTATTTCACACTTCACCCTCTCCCTAGATTCACTAAGTTGTAATTGGAAGATAATGTGGTAGCGTAGCCTTTCGACTCACTTCGATGCATATTTTTTGTATATCCTATCCTATTTATACTTGATGTTTATGCATCCATACCTAATGTTTTACCCAAGGAACTAGCAAGAAAACTTAACCCTTCCATGACCCACAATTCAAACGGTAGATTATGGAAATGTACCCAAATTGGAAAAACTTCAATCCACTCCCTATTAAATTTAATCCCTGGCTTCCACTTTTGTAGGAACATGGGTTGTCCCCCGATATGCTAAGGGACCATTCCAATTATTTGATTCAGATTATCTTTCGAAGTAGTTTTGAAAATAATCATGCCATCATCAGCAAGTATAGTTTTCTCCAAACCTTGTTTACTCCATCGTGCATTAGCCCAATCCTTGATAATTGGAAATGTATGATATTTGCTCCAAAATGATGCCACCAGTGCATTCAACCATGCTCTTTCCCCATCTTGCAAGAGTTTAAGTGGGGGACAAACGATGCCATCCTTCATGACATCAAGGTAATGCTTTATTTGTACCTTGTGTTTCTGGAATTGAAGGTTTTTAGTCCATGCACCAGAAGTCGGGGAAGACTCATGGGACTTGGATACTCGAGATATGCCAATGCCAACGCCATCTCCAAGTTCAGTTCTCTATATGCTCGTGCATTATTTAGCATACATACACGTGAATTTGATAATTGCACACATTACAAGGACTGTACATGCACTCATTTGACATTTATTGGGTATAGTTGATTTTAATTGACTTAAAAATGTGATTATATTGTGAATTGTGGATATTATATGTCTTGAAAATTGATTTGGTGAATAAAGCTATTGATCTAGAATTTTTGGTGAAATTTAGGAAATTTTAAGGAACTTTGGACTAGGAAAAATACCAAGTGGCAAGACAATTGATAAATGGTAATAAAAATAAGTAATAACTGATAATAGAAATATTGACAAGTGGCATAGAAAATTAAGTGACAAATGGTTTGGAAATTTGGAGACAAATGGACTAATGTTAAGGGACATTAGTTAGCTTAAGAAAATGACTTATTAATTTGGTTATTTAAGTGGTAAGTGTCATGACCAAGCATTTGTTTACCTTGCTTTTAACCCATCGCATGAGATTTACATTTTGAAAGACCATCTTTATTTTTGTCTTTCACTTTTTCCATATGCTCTCTTCTTCATCTTTTTTGTTTTCTTCACTCACGACCATCTCACTCTCACCCTCATCACATTGGGTTCTTTCTATCCTTCACTTTGTTTCTTTAAGATCCTTATTATCTCTTCATCTTATAACTAAATACCTAACCTATTCCTCCTTGAAAGATTGATGATCGTGTAAAGCTTGGAAAGCTAGGGTTTATGTGATTTTGAAGAAGCTTGGAGTTTTATCAAGTTATACATTAATCTTCATGGGTTGTTTAAATATAAACGTATGTGATGATAGCTTAAAGGTGAAATGATCATAATAGTGGAGTTAAATATATGTTGTAACGTGGATGAGGAAATAAGTAGGTGTATGTCATATTTTTGTGTATATGATGAATGCAGGAAAATGATGAATGAATGTTGTGTTCTGTTTTTAAGAGTATGAAAACCATGGATCATAAGTTGTTATGTAGATGAAATAGATAGGATTTAAGGTATAATGAAGGTGAAATTTATTCTTAAGAAAGGTGTTTGAGAAATGTTCTTGAAATGAGAAGAAATAAGATTTATGTATGATAGAAAATGATGAAGATTATGTTCTGTTTTTGTATGATTGATAAACAATGGTTCATGGATGGTTTCATGGATATTTTTGAGTTAAAAATTGAGGTGAAAATGATGTAAAGTTGATGAACTATGCATAAGATGATTTGAATGTAACATATAGGAGTTGAAAATCTAGAAAAGTGAAAGAATAATTGTTGGAATATGTTAGTTGTAGTGTTTTCACGGAATATGCCTTTGTATTTAACTATATCTTGATCTGTAACTATCCAAATGAGATTATTTTAATTTTAGATTAAACTAGAGACAGATGGATACAATTTTCATGAAGGAATCGAATTTGAATTATGTCTCTAAGGGTTTCGAAATTTGGCTTGAAGTTGAGTATAGTGTGCTATCGTGGTGTGAGAACAATCTATAGTATTTTGGGAATAACTTGCATAATACTAAACCAAACAACGTGAAATTGATGTCGTTAGAAACTTAAGACATATAGGAACATTTTTTAGAAGAATATATTGCATAAATACCTCACTTTCTTTGTCAAAGTGGCCATGCACAATTGACCCGAAACTCTGTTTTGAGAAAAGCTGGAATTTGGAAGAACAAAGCTGGGATTTTGCGGATGGAAGCATCCCATGATCGTGGGAACATGTTAAACATCAAATATGCTTCTTTTATGTGTGGTTTGGGACAACAAATGGTTAGGTACTTTCATATGATGCATTTAGGCTTGAATGAAGCTTAAATTGAACCTAGAATGATGTTTGAATATATAAGTGATTAAATATGTGATATGTTTAGGCTGATGAATGAGGATATAAATTCAAGAATGGATTGTTATTTACCAAGTGTTCAGATATGAAATTTTGGAGATGTTATAAGAATAAAAGTGATCCTATAAAGGATAATGTGATTTAAAGAAGGTGAATGATGTGTTTTAAGTAAAGGTGAATGATAATTTGGATATTTTGTGATCTTTTAATGCTTGAATGATCTTCGTAAATGATTGAAATATGAACTTAGAATAATCTTGTACAAATGAAATGTAAATCTAAGTTTAATTTAGACATATATGAGTTATAAAGTATGAATAATTATAAGATGTGAATTAAGGAAATATACCTGGAATTGTCATTGAGCATGCATTATACAGATCACATATACATATGTATATGATTGAGTATTCATGAAAATGCGCAAATTAGTAATGTGTAAATGTGTATGTATTGTATGATATAGAAGAGCAATTAGAGCGACAACATCCAGATATTGCCGGGATGTCGAGACAATAGCTATCTAGAGCATACTGTGAGTAACCTAGATGGTCTTACATTGATTTATTGTTTTGTTTAAATTCTGAATTGAATTATTATGTGATGTGAATGTGTTCATTCCGGATATTGAATGTCCAAGGCGTTTGATGCACGAATAATATATTAGAAGTGCTCATTGTATGTGAATTTGACAGAATATGTGATACTTAACTTAATTGTTGAATGCCGGACCAAGGTCCGATGGTGAATGTGAATGTGAATGTGAATGCGAAAAAATTGAGCACAAGTGAATGATTGAATACATATGATGCATTTCACTGCATAAATACATGATAACATAAAGCCAGTTGTGATCGGAGTCACCAGAGTAAAAGAGCTTAAAGCTTAAAATATGGTAAGAGCCTCTAGCTCACTATGTATAATAAGCCCTGATTTCCAACGGATAAGGGACAATTATTAAGGAGCACAGTATCATAATGGATATCGGACAGTGAAAAAGGCACTCGGTCATAACAAATTAATATATGAAAGTGAGTCTTATGAGCATTGCACATACAATTTAATATGCATTATATGAATGGTTGAATTGAATTGTACGAATCGTTATGAATGTAAAAGGTGAATAAATGAACTAAGTGTTATATGGTGCTTTTTGATAATTGGTGAAAGATGTGCATTATATGATGACATAAATTGTTTATGAACTTAAAACATGAATTGTATGTGTTATGTGTTATGAATGAGCCATCGATGATGGATAGCTCACTGAGTTCGCAAAATTCATCAAAATTGCAACATTGACTTTGTAGGTGCGAGAGAGTGGGATTAACTTCTAAGACAACTTAGAAGAGATCTAGTACTGCTTTCGGATAAAAGAAATGGCTCAAAGGTCGGTCAGCTGAGACTGAAGGATTTAGATAGAATTTTGTATAGGTCCTCATTTATGTAGCATGCAGCATATTTTGTAATAGAGATGTAGACTTTGATAGTTATTTGATATTGTATTTAAGGGTGAAGTATGTAGTGCTACAATGTATATTCAGTTTTATGAAATGAAAATGAGGAATTGGGTTTTTAAATATTATTATAATTATGTTTTAATGATGATGCCATGAGAAGTGACTATGACTGCTTTAGGGCACTACTTCTACCAGGCATGTGCTCGAATATCTGAAGGACATACGGGCACAAATGTATGATAGGAGTGGGGGGCTACATAGGTAAGGCATCTTAAGGAAATGAAATATTTCATGACTAATTATAAGGAATGTTAGGGTTGTCTAAAAAAGAATATATCAATAAAATTTTATAGAGATCCAAAATGAAAAAGTGATATATATGTGGTTCAAATTCCAAAGGGAGATAAATTTAGTCTTAAACAATGCCCAAAGAATAAATTGGAATGCATAAGAATGTAAAAGAACTCTTTTTGCATCTATTATTAGGAGTTTAATGTATGCTCATACTTGAATTAGACCATACATCAATTTTACTATTAAAATGCTAGGCAGATATTAGAGTAATCGTGGATAGGAATATTGAAAAAATGTTAAGAAAGTATTAAGACAATTGTAAAGAACAAAAGATCATATGCTAACTTATAGGAGATCCATTCATCTTCGGGTCATTAGATACTCAATCAAACTATGTCAGATGTGTTACACGAGAAAATTCAAATTTAGTTATCTATTTATTTTAATTGGAGGAGCAATATCATGAAAGATTGTAAAATAGTATGCAATTGTTATGTTTACTATAGACGCTACATTTATGGCATGTTTTAAGGCCACCATTTATAGTTTATGGCTGCAAATTTTTATTTTCAAACTTGAAATTATGGATAATACTGCCAAGTCGCTAAAAATTTAGTGTGATAACACTGCAATAGTCTTCTTTTTTTAAAAAATAACAATTATTTAAAGGGTGTTAAATGTATAGAAATAAAATCTTTTATCATTAAAAAAGAATTTCAAAAACAAAAAGTAGCAATCAAACAAATGAACACAAATCTTATGATTGTGGATTCATTAACAAAATAATTACTCCCAAAGAAAATTAATAAACACGTGAAAATAATCAACTTTACTGAGTACCATGATTGAGCAAAATATTATTGCATTTTTTAAAATGTATTTGATACTCTAAGCTCATTAATCCATTATTTATGATATTTAAGTATCCTGTTATTTATTATTAGTATATATATATGAATGACTATGTGAATTTTAATAGGATTTGTCTTTTAAAAAAATACTAATCTCAATATAAATTATATTTATTTTTGAAATATTTATTTTTTAAAAATATTTTGAAATAATTTTGTAACAATAGAAGGGAATATGTCATATTAAAAGTTGTACAACTAATATGATATGATTAATGATGTGACTAAAAGAGGATTTAACTTTTAGTATATGTATATTATGTTATATTATTAAACTATGATTATGTTATATGGACTAAGTGAGAAATTATTAAATAATTTTGTTGAGTGGCTCATATTTTGTGGTTTAATTATCTAAATGTTTAAATTATATTAATCACCGAAAGGAGATTATTATTAAATAAAATATTTTTTAAACTTACTTTCTTTTTTGAAAAATAAAAAAAAGAATATATTATATTATAGCCAAAGCTAATACTCGATCCTATACAAGGATCATACAATTAAAGTCAAAAGAGGCTATACGAATTAGTATGTACATCAAAATAAAAAATATACATCAAATTAACCACATTGCTCTAAGTTCTTGGCTGATTGTGCATTGCTTTCCATTGGCTATCATAACCGCTCTAATCATGTTGAAAATTTGCTCAGCAAGTTTATATTTGTGATGTTCCTCATTCTTATAAAGTCTCTTATTCTTTTCTCTCCAAATGTAATAAATTACCATCTGAAATGAAGTCTTGATAAGAATGATATTCCTTTTATCTATTTTGGTGCACCTAATGATAGTATTCAACTTCTCATGCCATATAAAGTTGAAGCTAGGAAGTTGTATGACACGACCCGCTCTTTTGGGTCGTGTTGGCACTAGGGAATAGGGAGGCTTAATGCCACCAAAACCCGAAGTAAGCCCAACTTTTCTATAATCTACTGGAAAACTGACATGAACTATTCGTTTATCTGCTTAATAGGTTGTAAGAAGTAAGGATCCCAAACCAAAATTTTCACATACATCATCTACTTATAAACAACTAATCTATGACCATCTCAAATCATCAACCGACATCATTCTCAATACCATAACAAATCCATACAGGTTATATGTACATATGATTATGACAAACCATGGAGCGTCTAGAAGTATCTGCAAATTTTACATCATGCCAAAAACATTACTTGATTGATTATCCAAGCGAGTCTCAAAAGGCTTGGATTTCTCTCTTGTCCGATCTGCTAATTTCCTGAAATGGTGATAGTGAGGTGTGAGTCTACAACGCGACTCAGTGAGATATAAACATACTACCATGCTTGTGAGGCTAGGTAATACAAGGCTAGCTTCACAAGAATGGCCTGGATAGAAGCTTGGGTTACTCTGGTTCTCTCCAGTAGAGAAGCGTAATGGGAAGAGTTATTAATCGGTGAAGATGAAGATAAGAGAGATTGGAGAGTGAAGCAAGAAGAGGAACAACCGTGGAGAAGGACAGGAAGTCGAAGGAGAGAGAGAGTAGAAACTTCGAGAGTGAAAGGGACGGGATTTAAAGCAGAAGCAGGCAACCGTCGGATTAAACAGACGAGTGGGATGGATTGCGTGGTTGTCCATCCCACTCGTCTTTAGTATATATAGTTAATGACAATTTCCATAACTTATACTATAACTAAAACAACATTAAAATCTCAATTATAACCATTTATGGCAACGTAATGTATGTATTTTAACATATCTAAAAAAATGATTTGGTACCAAATGTGGCATGCTTACGGCTAGTGTAGTATACCATATAGTAAACTTGATCAGGTACCCAAACAACAAATTTGTATCACAATCCATATGCCATGGGTATATGCAATACATTTGATAGTTAAATACATTAAAGTTATAGTATATTAATACTTTATACACATTATATGAGATTTTAAAATTGTGAATACATTCTTTAATCCCATAACATTTGATTTTTACTCCTGTACAATTTACAATAGAAGGGTTGGTTCAGCATCTACGTGATAATATCTTAATGTGACAATTTAGTAAACATTACCCATTGCTTCAACGGACAAGGATACCAAGGTATTAGAAGATTAAATTCCTTATTAATAAACCACTGACTTGACTCTCTAATATATAATTTTTAACAATAATCCATCAACATTATTACGTTGCTGTTTGAATGGTTTAGGATATTGCTGGCCAACCACAATTCCCGTGATCCATTATAATTTAAATTTAGTATCATCTAATTATTAGGAATAGATATGAATGTATTTAAAAATCTTATGATACGTTAAGGGGGTGTTTGTTTTCATTTTTTTTTTCCTGTTTTTAGTTGTGGTTTTTATTAAAAATAAAACTTTAAGTTAAAACCTGTTTGGTTCTTATTGTTGTGTTGCCATGTTTTAAAAAATAAAAAAACCACAACCATATTAAGAAAACTAGAAAAAGACGTTTCTCTAATATTTGACAACAGGTTTTCATTTCTTCCAAAACAGATTTTTTTCGCCGACTTGCATCTTTAACTGTTGTTTTCTTTCCTCTTGGCTAATTAATAATATATACAA
>JANZLH020000065.1:1442676-1465405 GCA_026770325.2 Erythroxylum fimbriatum
CATTAAACCAATGTACCCGGAAAATGCCATGAATGCATGCCAAAATACTGAAGCACAATTAAGTAAATAATCAATACGCAATAACAAACGTAATTCGTACAAACTTCCTTTACTATTCTAACCCCTAATTTGGGGCGTTACAATCTCCCTTTTCTTCTGTTGAATCTTACAAGTTTAGATTTGATGTAGCTTTTTATCATATCTTTTGATGTTAACTTCATGTTTTCCTTGTCCCTTAACCAAAATTGCACCTTTCTAGGTTTCTTATTTAAGATATACATGGGCGATTGAGAGACCATGTATAATCAAAAACACCTGAATTCGCGATTTTGCATGACACAAAGACTTACACGGACAATAAACATAGCCATGTATATCAAGATACGCAGGCGTGTAACTCCAAACGACCAGAACTCAAGTTCTTCAATCTTTACACATTTATAAAGACTTACACCGTCTCTATACATAGGTGTGTAGGTCCTTAGTTGCTTCAAATCTTCTTCTTATGTCATGGTTTCATCTAAATTCTTCTTCGTTTAGTTCACGAAGGCAATTATGACCTATAAATGCACTTAGAGCAAATTAAGTACAAAATGTACAACAAAACTATAAAATATCAAGCAAAACATGTTAATAATGGGTGTATAATTATATTCAAATATGCATTTATCAGATAACCCCACACATATGCTTTTCCCAAGCAAATCATAATCTAAGTTATTAACTTTACAACATATATTCTTCATTAATCTTACCTATCCATCCATACTCTAAATTATCATGTCATATTAATAAATTAACATACAAGTATAATCAAGTTATCCTAAAACTAAATTCATTAACCAATATTAATAATAATCACGTCAATAAGAACTTCTCTGCCACTTGTTCCCATGTAGTCAGTGATGAACGTGGCATCAAATTTAATCATTGTTTGGTCATTTTCCTTAAAAACAATAGGACTACCTGCAATTTGATAGCATCATCATTAGCTTTGTTGATTTTTAAATTATCACAAATCTCCAAAAAATTAGAGATGTGCGCATTTGAGTCTTCATCTCTGAGTCCATATAATTGGACTGACTACTACACCATCTGGATGATACTAGGCTTGATTTCAAAATTATTGGCACTAACAGTCATTCTTATGATGTTGGACTCTGCTCTAGTCATATCTGGCCTAGTGTAGTCAAACATGACCCTCAGTTGGTGAGCCATATTGTGTGATTCTTTAGTGTCTACTTAACCACCTAAGTTATCTATTTAACAATCTAACTCAAACTCCCGCAGTTGCATTCTATGAAGATTTCTGCATGTTGTTCTTTCGTTCTCTAGATCTGCATTAATTAAGCTCTTAAAATTTCTTAGAGTTAAAAACTAACTAGAAGTCTAAATCTATAAGAAAAAGGAAAATTAGACAATTAATTAAATAAAATAAGAAAAGTTAAAAATAAAAATAAAACAAAATAAAATAAGAATGGCTAGAGTAATAAAATCTAGGTGTTCCTAATATTACTGTCCTCAGCAACGATGCCAAAAAATTTTTAGTTTATTTTCTATACTGATATTTAAATTACCGTAAGTACACAACGTAGTCATAGCTAGCACAGGCAAGTACAGGATGATTCCATAAAGATTGCAAATACTAGTAGTTACCCTTTTTCTATTATCTAACTTAGGAATCATATTTTTGGTTTTTATTTAACAATTAATCTAAAAATGAATGAAATTAAGATAAAACAATTATGAACGCAGGACAAGTAGAATACAAAGAAAGATCAATATCAAATAGTAGTGCATAAATGATGAATCCCCTTAAAAATCTTTGAATTATTAACCTTTTATCATGCAATTATATTATTGATTATTTGACCGTAAAAATTCCTATCTTATGTTAGTAACTCTCCCGAAACTATTAACAATTAATTTATCAGTTGATTAATAGAAATCAAAACCCCTAGAATTACTTTATCGATTTATGAATTCTGCTATTAGGTTTGACCTTAATCTAGAGGATTTATATCAGCCTATCTCTCAGTTTGCAAGCAACTCCTCCCAATTATGGTAGATTTATTCATACAAGAAGATTTCTCAATCTCAATTACATAAAATCAAATCTTACACTAATATTTTGGATATATTATAACAAGAGTAAAACATATAGTTAAATCACAATAAATCAATCAATGTAATTGCATTGAATAAAATATTAAAACATATTGTTATCGTAAACAAGGGTTCATCACACCTAGACATTGAAAACATTTAGTTACTAATCATAAGTCAAAGATAACCACGAAAAAAAACTAATAGAAAACAAAGGAATTATAATTCTAAATCTCCCTTTTCTTCTATTGAATCTTCTTGCAAGTTTGGATTTGATGTAGCTTTTTATCGGATCTCTTGATGTTAACTTCATGTTTTCTCCATCCCTTAATCAGAATCGTCGTCTCTTTAGGTTTCTTATGTCTCAAATATTTGCCTCCGCTCATGTCCTTTTATAGTAATAGTAAAATTTAAGATTTCTGGGATACACACAATCACTTACACAGGCATGTGAGAGATAGTGTATAATCAAAAACACCTAAATTCACGATTCACACAGGTACAAAGACTTACACAGGCAACATACACGGTTATGGAACTTCACACGACCAAAACTCCTTTCAATCTTCACACGTTTATAGACTTACACCATCTCTATACATGGGGGGTAGGTCTTTAGTTGCTTCAAATCTTTGTCTTATGATACGATTTCATCTGAATTCTTCTCCTTTTAGGCTACGAAGGCAATTATGACCTATAAATGTACTTAGAGCAATACCAAATATACAACAAAACTATAAAATGTCAAGTAAAACATGATAAATATAAGTGTATAATTATAGTCAAATATACATTTATCAACTATCCTTATAATTCTCAAGTTGCTTTGTACTTGAGAATCATAGAAAGAACAAAGGGTTTTAGATATCACTCCAAATGGGTTATAGAAAGAACCAAGGATTTTAGATATCACTCCAAATGTAGAAAACTTGAAATTACAAGCCAATGCTTTGTTCATGATCTCATTTTGCTTTCCAAAGCAAATTCCACATCTGTGTCTATGAAAACTCTCAAGTTTTTTAATAGGATATTTGGTTTATAAGTAAATTTCTTCAAGAGTGGCTTTTTCCTTTCCAAGAATGTTGTAAACCTTGAATCAACTATGGTTTCCATAATTGGCTTCAAACAACAACCTCTTCCAACAATGTCCCCTAATTGACTTGAGCATTCTCAAGATCTGGTATTCTACTATCAAGTATCCAACTGAAGTTGTTAAATGGTGCTTCTGTATTTCATTATCTTCTCTGGTGACAACGGTTTGGGATAAAAGAAATAATCGCATTTTTCAAGATAAGTGCCTCTCCATAGAGCAATTCTTCAACCAACTAATACATCTTATTAGAAATCACAATAGCATTCATAAGCAAAAATTTCAGGACTTCCAATATCTCAGCAGTAATTGGAGGGTGTAGTATAATAGTTTGTAATCTTCTCTAGCAAGCTTATGGTTGCATTATCCTTGAAATTCACAAGTTGCTTTGTACTTGTACACCTTGATTGTCTTCTATGGCTTAATTTAATTAATCTTTTATCAAAACAAAAGTGGATATTCTTTGAATAAATTGATTTTTAAAATTAAAAAAAAAAGAAGCATCTTTTAACAGAATATGCTTAGAAGCATCCGATGCTTAAGTCTGAAAAAGCAATGATATTAAAGCATTTCGGAAATTATAATATTCTACCTTGTATCTTTTGTGTCATCAAATTAATAGACCATGATAAATACAATGTTTGTAACCAGAGAGTGCACTAAAAGCACTATCGAGATTCCAACAACTATGGCTTTTCAGTCTTAATTAGGCTGATAACTAGATTCCAATTTTTGTTCGATCAAAACTCGTTTTTTCCTCCTAATGAGTGTCCTCTACCTTACCATATATATCTACACAATGTTGGACATATATATGGATATATACATCTATATATACTGGACATTCGGGGCAATTTCTCATCATCAGGATCAAGTAGAACAGCATTTATTCATAAATTAAGGAGAAGAAACTTAAAGAGAATATAACTTGTAGATATGGCGCCTACCACCAAAACAGTGCTTGCTGTTCTCGTCATCCTCTGCATTGCCCACTGTAAGTCTGTCGACCCTATTATTCCATTGACTGTAAACAAATAAAATAAATAATAATATACAGAAACTCCTAATTTTCTTTTTAATGTTATTTTTACGTTTGTGATAATATGTGATCATCGCAAGCAGTTGGGTGTACGGAGGCAAAAGTAGTGACATGTAGCAAGGTGATTGCAATTCAAGATGGAGATCTGTGCGTTGACGTTGCAAAAAAATACAAGTTGACCTATGCGTATTTTATGTCAATTAATCCCAATCTCAGTTGTGAGTATCTCTTTATTGGTCAGTGGGTTTGTGTAAGAGGCAGAATAGCTTAAGGAATTCAGGGTCCAACTTTTTAAGCCCTTATGATGTAGCAGCTTGGGTGTTAAAACTATACACATGTTACCTTCCGTACGTGGAGTTCAATGAATAAATCACGTCTGACTGTGGGAAATGAAATCACAGTTCCTGTTTGTGGGCAACTGGGTGCTTGATGTTTGTAACTGTAATGCTGTTATTGACAGAAAGGTGGTTTGATTGATTCAGCCGATGATATTAGAATCTCTGACTTGTAAAACGAATAAACTCAAAACAATATAAACATAAAACCGTGGAATGGAGCAATGGCAATTACATCTAAGAGAGTAGTTAACTGAGGGCTTGATTATAACTTAAGACCCTTGTAGCATTTATGTAGAACCAATTACATAATGCAAAGATCTTAGTTATAAAGAAAAAAACACATAACAAAGAGGAGATCATTCTTTTCCTAATATAGATATTTCCTAACACTCCCCTCGCATACATAGCTTAATTAAGCTCCAAGCTTGTTACATATGGTGTCTCAATTAATCCTTCTTGAAGCTTTCACGAACCAAGTGAAAATCCACCTCAATATATTTGGTTCTCTCATGAAAGACCGGATTCGAGACAATATGAATGACTACTTGATTATTACACATCAATTTCATTGGAGTGAAATGCTCGAAACCAAGTTCCCCGGGAAGATGCTTCAACCAAATCAACTTACATGTAATATACACCATGGTCCTGTACTCAGACTCAGCACTAGAACGTGCAATCACTGACTGTTTTTTACTTTTCCATGACACCAAGTTTCCATCCAAAAATACAAAGTAGTCTGAAGTACACCGTTGGTCATAAGAGCCTTCCAAATCTGCATTTGTATACCCTCGAATCTAAATGTATCTATGATTCTGGTAAAGAAGACCTTGCCCTAGAGAGCTTTTCAAATATTTCAAAATTCTAATACATGCATTCCAATGACTAGTTCGCGAAGATCCCATAAAATGACTCATTACACTTGTAGCAAACGAGATATTTGGATGAGTAACGGTCAAATAATTCAATTTACCAACAAGTCTTCGATACTTTCCCGGATCTTCCAACTGCTCTCATTTATCAGCATTAAGTTTTACATTTAAGTCTATGGGGCTATCAACTGGCTTTGTTCCCAACAGACCTATTTCCTCTAGAAGATCAAGGACGTACTTTGAGATAGACTAATCCCTATCTTCAACCTTGCGATCTTGATACCATAAAATATTTTAGTAAACTAGAATTCTTTGTTTGAAATTTGATCTCTAGGAATGACTTTAGAGACTAGATTCTTATTTTATCATCTCTAGTAATTATAATATCATCAATATAAACGACCAAAAGAATTTTACCAACCTCAGAGTGACAATAAAACATAGAGTGATCCACAACACAACGATATAGACCAAACTCTATAACCACTGTACTAAAGCACCCAAACCAAGCTCTTGGTGACTGTTTTAGACCATACAAAGTTTTGTTAAGACAACACATTAGATTAATCTCCCCCTGAGTAACAAACCCTAGTGGTCCATAAAAATAGTCTCCTGAAGATCACCATAAAGGAAATCATTTTTTACATTGGGTTGATGAAGAGGCCAATCATGGGTGACTGTCAATGTAATGAAAACACGAACGAATTTCAATTTGGCTATAAGAAAAAAGGTTTCAGTATAATTCATACTATACACCTATGTATACCACTTAGCTAACAAGTGACCTTTTAAACGATTAATTGTACCATCAGAATTGACCTTAACATTGAACACCTAAAGACAACCCATAATTGTCTGACCATGTGGAAAAGTAGCTAATTCGTATATGTTATTAGCTTGCAAAGCCAACACCTCTTCTTCCATGGCATGTTTCCATCCAAGATGATCTAAAGCTTCTGAAACAAACTTAGATACAGGTATAGAAGACAAAGTAGATACAAAAGCAGCATATGACAGTAATAATGAGTTACAAGAAACAAAGTTTGAAATATGGTGAGATGTACAAAACCTTCTTCCTTTATGGAGAGCAATAGGCCAATCAAGATCATCAGATGATGGAGTTGAAGATGAAGAAGACAATGGTGACAAGCGTGAATCGTCTGGTCATACTTCATGATGAGTACGTCGAGTATAAACTTGCAAATCGGGATGAGATACATGTTCCAAAAGAGTAGGATTACTGTCAAGAACAACATAACTAGGAGCTATTTGGGAAGGAACAAAAGGAATTGGTAGACACTCATCAGTGTCAGTAAAGACAGACTGAGCATCAAAAACATAAGGTATGTCTTCAAAGAATGTAACATCAATAGACACAAAAAAACTTATTCAAAGAGGGGCTGAAACATTTATAATCTTTTTGTAATCTAATTTATTTGTGTTAGGCTGAAGCTGATGAGCAAGACAAACACAATCGAATACCCGAGGATTAATGGAAAAAGGGTCTTGACAAGGAAAGAGAATTGAGAATGAAATTTTACCCATTAACACAAAAGATGACATTCAATTGATAAGAAAACATGCAATGAGTATAGCATATCCCCAAAAACTTTTGGGTTCATTCATGTGGATTAACAAGGTATGAAATGTTTCAACAATATGTTGGATTTTTTGCTCAACAATCTCATTTTGTTGAGGAGTGCGTGGGCAGGAAGATTGATGTGGAATACCTTGTTTCAAATAGCTGGAGAATGAGCTAAAGAAATATTCTTTAACATTATCACTGCAAAAAATATTGATTCGGGTATTAAACTGATTTTGAATTTTAGTATAGAAAGAAAAAATATAGAGAATAGTTCTAAACAATCTCTTATTAAATATAACCAAGTTATTTAAGAGAAATCATCAACAAAAATTGCAAAATACTGAATACCCAACTTGGACTTCACTCGACTCAAACCCCAAATATCTGTATGGATTAACATAAAAAGTTTTTCAACTTTATATTGACTCGAGGAAAAAACGAATATGATGATGTTTTCCAAGTTGACATGATCCATAATTTAAACAAGAAATAGAATCTAACCCTAACACTACTTGAGATTTTCTAATGATGATGACCCAATCAACTATGGATATCAATGGGAAAGATTGACACTGAGCATGCGATTGATGATTGTAACTCGCCAGAATAATACATTCCATTTGATTGACGCCCTTCTCTAATTGTCCTCCTGGCCTTCAAATCCTAGTTAATGACATTATCAGGTAGAAACATGCAGAACAATTTAGTTGTTTAGTCAATTTGCTCACAGAAATAAGATTTAAAGGAAAGTAAGGTACAAATAATATAGAGGGTAATGTGATAGAAGAACAAGGATGAGAGGATTCGATACCTTTAATGGTGGCAATAGATCCATCAGTAATAGTAAGCTTATCATTATGAGAGGTAAGTAAAAGAATGATATGGTTAAAGTTGGTTATTTTACCTACAATATGATCAAATCAATGGCCCGAAATCTATTACCCGTGATTGTTTTCTAGGGATAGATGAATAACAGGCGGTTAAATTACCTTGATGAGCCGCAGATGTCATAGAGGAAGATGATGTTTGCTGAGTTGACTGATACTGCAAATACTTAGTATACTCATCCTAAAATAAAGTAACAGATGATTGTGAAGTTGTATACGAAGAGTGTTCTTTAAGAGATGCAATTTAAGCAGCTAGCAATTGGGGATATTTGTCCCAACGAGAACTTTCATCATGTTCGCCTTTATCACAATGTGTGCAATGGAGTCATGAGTCTCTGCCACATCCTCCTCTACTACCAGGACCAGACCACCATGTCCTCCTCGACTTCCCCCATGACTTCATTTGACTTGTTAAGCAGATTGTGTTGTAAGTGCTAACCTATCAGAATTAATCTCTGGTGAATTTCCCATAGTTATAAAGCGAAAGAGCCTGAATATACTTCAACTAGGGATGGAAAGTCTACTCCTCCCAAGATTTATGCTTGCATCGTATCGGCTCAAACTCGGGTTTCAATCCAACCAAAAATGCCATAGTCACCAAGTGTTCTCTTCGAATCTATATCTCCTTAATATCAAATGTAATCAGTAGTAGAAAATTCAACTCCTCAAATGCAGATTTCACTTTCTTAAAGTATTCAATCAAACTTCCCTCATGTATGGACTGAAATAACTCATATCACTGGAATATAAAAACTTAGCATAGTCCCAAGCTTGCTTACAAGTGCTAACATAAGAGAATAGGACTAAAATTTCAAGTTCTATAGAATCGAAAAGAATATGTAGTAATTATACATCATCAGCTTGCTAATTTTCCAATTTTGTTTGATCAATTGGAAGATCAGATGTAAGATAGGACAACTTTCTTTGACCTTTAAAGAACAAATCTACATTCTTAAACCAAAAAGAATAATTATTACCGTTTAAATATTGTTTAGTGATTCGCAAAATTAAGGAACTATTGGTGGAACACTTGTCAATAATTAATTTACTACTAAAATTTAACGTCTCCCAGGTATGATTGACATATTTCCTAGTTAAACGGACAATAGTAACCCTGCTAGCAATGTTTCAAAAGGTATAAAAGACTTTACTACTATCTAAATACCAATGTTCTGGTTAATTTTGACATCAGAACTCCATTCGGGACGAACTAATCCATCAAACTGCCATTATCGATTGTCGACAGATGACGACACGAACACCACTATGCCACTGCATGGATGGTTTTTCGATGACGCTGTCGATACCGTGGGGGTAACGGGCACTTCCTTGTTGCCTCTTTATATTTTGTTTTTGGTTTTGGTAAGTGTCTTTGGGTAGGTTAGAAGATGTTAGGGTTTCACGGTAAAGAAGATTTTGAGGTTTGAAAATCAACTCTGCTTTAATACCATGTGAAAAATCATAGAATAGTTAACTGCGGGCTTGGTTATAACTCAAGACCCTTGTAACCTTTATATAGAACCAATTACATAAGGAAAAGATCTTAAGAATAAAGAGAAAATCACACAATAAAGAGGAGATTATAGTTTTCCTAATATAGATCTTTCCTAACACTGTTAAACTCAAATCATTCATTCTTGCAAGCTACCGGAACCAGACAAAATCTATCTGAAACCATATCTAGATTTCGTCCTGTAGGCCCAGAAATTTTAGCAGGCATGCGCATTTAACTTAACTGCCTCAAGCTCCCCTACAAAAATTGTTTGTCTACTGGGGCAGCAAGTAGGCTCCTTCGTTCTTCCTGAAGATTTGAATGTGTGCGCGCTCAGGCAGATTTCAATTTTGTTGAGGTTGAGGCCAGGTGGCAAAGGATTCTGTGCCCAACAAACATCAAGAAAGGTCCCAAGAATGCTAGTGCCTTCAATGTCGTGAATAGGTCCAACTGTTTACAAAATTAACAGTTCAAATAGCTAAAAAAGATAACACCGCCACTAGTATTTACAATCTTCACAAAGTGGAAGTAGTTTCAGAAAATAAATCTGGAATCTGACTTACCTTTAGCCAGAAAAGCACGTAGAGTAATAGAACTGCAGCAATGCCAAGATGGAAAAGGAAAGCAAATGTAGCAGGTACAGTTGAGGAAGGGAAATTCTTCAGGTTCACTCCTAAGCGTAACAGCTGTCATGGGGAAATATTTGCACACAACAGAAGATCATCAGTCAGTTACGAAAAATACAATATGGAGCTCCCTCCTGACAAACAAAAAACTTATTTATATTCACAATCTTCAGAAAAGGGTGTACTAGTGTCCTACAAGTTAGTATGATCTACCCTTTTACAATTGTAAACTAGATATTTCAAAAAAATTTATCCAGGTGCTCGCACACATCCCAACCAGAAGCAAACAAACCGTTGATACTGCTTGGAATTTGGAAAGGTCTTCAAAGGCATCTCTCAATTGGTAACTTCCAGAGCTATACGAAAGAAGAAAACACTAGCAACATATACTGGCTCCCATTCTCAGGAAAAGACTAATGTGTTACTCACCCCAACTAGAAATCCAACCGAAGGCAGAAGTGTAAGACCCAGGAAAGCAAGAGAGAGTTCCTTAGGTGGATGCTTTTCTGGAGCCCTGAATATGTGGGCTATCTCTGCTTTTGGGCCATATTTCAAGTATGGATCAGCAGGCAGTGTGGGAGGGTGGGGTGCTTTCTCTGGTGGTTCTGGTAGATCTAAATCAATATGACCAATAGCCTTCACGAAAGAGTTCTCCTGAAAAGAATACAGATTACTAATTTTTAGTTGAATCATTAACTATCTAATACATTTGATAGAAAAGGAAGAAACTTCAAACCAAACCAAACTTACCATGACTGCATCTCCAACAGTGAGCTGAATGTCATACTTACCAGACAGATAATAAAGTTTCTCAACTAGACCAAGAAAATCCTACAGTAAGAACTTCCAAAATAAGAAATGCAGTAAATCCAATTCCCTCGGGCTAAATTAATAGCACAATCTGTTCAAACAAATTTAGTGGTAGCCAACCTTGAGCACATAAAAGAAATTAAAGCATCCAGAAAAAACAGCCTTGACAATTATTAACTCCAAAACCAAAACTACACTTAAATTGGTGCAGAACATGTCTCTTTCTCAGTTATCAATTAAATTCCAAATAGTAATTCCAATGGAAACTTTAATTTATAACAAAGTCATAAAAGCATGGGAAGTTGACCATGGATTCAGTTATAGTAATTCCATAAATATGCATGAAACTCCATATCAGGGACATTGATTAGCAAAATCAGGCACACGAGAAACAGTGCCAGCAAAATTGTAAAGCAACTCTTATACATCAATTGAAAAATGAAAATGATATTTCCTAATACCATTCACCGAGTGCTTGTAATTGCATAAGCCTAATGTAATCGGGATTTGAAGTCCATAACCAAAATCCAAGTGATTTTAAATTAAAAAATATTCAACTTTTCCAGGAATAAATTCAAAACTAAATATTTCCACAAAATGTAACATATCTTGCATCTTAAAGGGTGTACCCTTCTCTTCCCACTTCTCACAAGGCATCTTTGCAGTGTGAACCAAAGAAATGAAAGCAAAAATTGAAGCAGAGCAAGGAAGCATTTTTACAGTGTGAACCTAAAGAAATGAAACGGAAATTTGAAGCAGACCAGAGAGCATGAAGAAAAAAAGCAAAGAAACAAGGAGAAAAATATAATACTTAACTAGAATTATTTCAAACTGTTCTCCGAAATTTCCCACCACAAATATATGCTCAACCTTTGTCTCATGTGTCAACTTAAGAATTGCCTGCAGGACAAGAAACTCTTGGTAGCTAAATTCACTTAAGTTATAACTTAAGAAGAAAATTTTACAAACCTGATGTGGCTTAAAAGCATGACCAAGAGGAGTGGTCAACTTAAAGGATAGACGTAATTTCTGGAGGTGATTTGCTGACAATGACACAAGATTTTCTCCAGAGAAATCTAGCCTACAATTAGATTCAAGGCACATGATCACATTCAAATCAAAACAGTAAGCAGATTTAATTTTCTGTTTACGAAGTGGTACATGAAGATTTCTTTAACTAATGAAGGCAAAACATACAAACATGCAATTAGGGACAAGCACTGACAAAGCACAGGTGACTCTACGGCTGAAAATGTAAACAGAAAGCAAACCATACTTCTTCTGTGTTTCTATACTCCCAAGATCACTATCAAGCAGCACTATTTCTGCATTATCAACTTGGATAGTTCCAGTAATATATACTGGGAACTCAGTTTGGCTTCCAGTTACATAAACCTTCCTGTTCTCTGGATCATGAAATACAATCTACAAGAAATTGGATTTTCTCAGAATGTAAATGAAAATATAGATTCAAAAAGTAGCTCAATCCACATCAAAATAACATGAGTACCTCAAAAACAAAATTGTGAGTCCCAACACCAATGCTCCCAGGAAAAGTATCCAAGAAGAAAGCAGAAATTGAAGGGTCAAACTTGAGCTCCTACATACACAAAAGTTTAATCAATTGCGATAGCACAATAGCCATATCATGATTTTTTTGAAAGAAAAGGAAAATATCAATTAACAATTGGCAAATTTGAATCACTATGGCACCTTGTCAACCATCAAACCACCCTTTGTATTGGAGCTTAAAACCCGCACAAGCTTCACTGTTAGAGGAGGTGCATTTGAACCAAGCACAGTGTTGACCGTAACCTGAATTTCATTTATAGTGCAGAGTATCTCAAATCTGGTTAAATAGGACAAGATAATGCATGGAGAACTACATATCATGATGCTAATTTGAAAATAGCTATGAATGGTTGCACAATTGCCAATATGGGATAGCGTCTAGATAGGCAAAGGTTGTACATAAAAATGTTCAAGAGCTCCTCACATAGTAAAATAGATATGACTATTATCATGTAAGTAGCAGCCGACCTTAAGAATGTCCTTCTTAGTCAGGGACAAAACTGTTGCTGGTAATGATAGAATCAATGGGATGGCGATCCTGAAACAGGGAGCAGAAGTACAAGTCCATCAACAGTATTCAGAAAAATAATTTTACAGCTTTCCTTAAACAGGAACAAAGACTTGAAAATTCATTTCACCAGGATAAAAAGTAGTCAAGGTAATCAACTTTCAATTCATCTGACATTTAAGTTGATGGCACATTGCTTAAAACTTCGTATTTTCATCAGTAAAACCAGAAGTCAAGTGCCAGCAGCTTTTTTTTCTTTATATAAAAAATATGGACTTTTTAAACTACGGTTGATCCTACAATCATTCCATCTTTAGAAGTTGATTTATTAGGTTGCGTGCCAGAAATTGAAACACATTGATTCCACTTGCTCCCACCCTTTGCTTCAGGGCCTGTCCCTCGGAATGGTCAGTACTTGCATACTGTCAGGCACCGAAACTTGCACGTGAACCCTCCAAACCCTTCTAAACCACCCTAGCCTTTATCCCTCTTTCACTCAAAAAATCCATAATTGAGATGTTGGGTGGCATGGAGTCCATAAACAATTCTTTTTTCGTTGACACTCAATATTTTCTTTAAAGAAAGCTAGTAATAGCCTCTCAATTCAAGTGGCCAGGCATACAAAAGTTACCAAAAAGCATAATGTTCAGGTATGTTTCACAAACTTCATCAAATTTATTCTTCTAATAGAGCCATCACCTTCAATAAGAATGGATTGCCACATCTAAGACAGCCATCATTATCAATGTGGAGAACACAAAATGACTAGAATCTAAAGTGAGTCAAGAAAGTACATGCCTATTGTGTTCCAGGCAAGCCAAGGAATCTACTTGATCAAAAAGGTCTTTTGCATCACCAGGAATCCCAATACCAAGAAAATATTTAGCCAAACCCAAAATCTTGTCATCTGGGATCTGAAAATTTGAGGTGTAGAGAAGTATTAGTATCATTTCAAAAGAAAATGACCAGAATCAGACCAATACTACAAAATATCCTAAACTTACATGCAAGCTTCCTGAAGCAACAGCCGCAAATGCTGTAATCCCTCTAACAACGGACGATGTCGTTGAAAGAGAACCTTGAAGTTTGTGTGCATTTACAAATTTCTCGTCAAAGTATAAGGCTCCATCATCTACAAGAAAATACATCCAAGAATGACATAAAACTAAACAAATAATTGATGGTAGCAAAAGTATTGTGGCCACAAATGTCATACTGCAAGCCCCATTTTCTCCATCCAAAAGTTACTTCATAAAAACAGATAGCACATAAACTTGTGTGCGCAAAGAATGTGCAATATTCAGGTATTGATTTTAGCAGCAGATGTGAATAATGGCAATCTCAACTACCAAGCTTTTTTATAAGAGAAGCATGGATTAACAGAGTCAAATGGTAGTATAATCAAGAGAGATTCTGCTTCGAGGATACAAACAATATGACCTCATTAAATTTTTAGGGCAGTTCAATGACTTGTAAACTTTTACGGAAACAAAAAGAAGATGATATCATAATGTAAAACATGTAAAGTGATGAATGCAATAATATAATTTAAAGAAATACAAAACTAAATCCAAGTCAAAAGATTCAAAAGAGAGAGACACACACAGAGATAGAGGGAGAAAGAGGAAACAATAAATAAAACAAAATCAAAAGTTCGTACCATAATTCTCAATGCTGTCAAACAGCTTCAATATATCATTTTTAGTTGTAACAACCTGTCATTAGTGAGCATGTTTGGGTTATAAGGTGAGATAACCACATCAGAAGCTAGGTACAAAAGCCAAAAAGAGATACAAAAGGCCTTGAACAGTACTAGCAAAGAGCTACTAAAAGTAGACTGAAACAAACAGAATGCAACTGAACCTAGCATCACAGATATCTTGCATGCATATATTGAAATTGAGATAACTACTTATGGGATCAATTAAAACATGTTTGGAAAACAACAAACGTAGCATATACTTCAGGTAAAATATACAAAAAAAAACAATTTAATTACAATTTATATTTTGAAAAAATAACAATCATTGTGTAATTAACTACAAAATATCTTGGTTCATTAACCACATACCAATTTATTGCTGATAAGTAATTAAGAACAATAGACCTTTCATAGGAACTCAGCCATAATAGTAGTTGGAGGTTTTACCAGTGACTGATCAATTTCTGGCGATGATAATGAGATAACACCAGCAAGTGCTTCAAGTGCCAAACCTGGGAAAGAAAAACATGATCCCACAAAATGAGAGCAAACCAGCTCATGCAATAGAAAATATTTATAAAAAAAGAAATCAAAGCGCCAACTTCAACAGTACATCAAAACATTGATAACTAGATGTAAAATGCCTCTCCATGTCACTTTCCGGCCACTCCCTTCCCCATCTTTTCTTCGCACAATTTGTTTTCAAAGTGTCAAAAGGTTTGACTTTATTATGCTTAATGCCACATAAACTTTAAGAGATATAGAGTAAAGAAATATGGCAAAGGAATTATCATAATTGCGCCTTGCAGAGAGAAATAATTACCTGCAGCATAAGTACTAGACTCAGGATTATTAGAACTAAAGCGCCATCTTCCATCACTCTGGCTTAGAGCCTGTAAAGAATTCATTTGATCAGTGCAATGACATGAAAACAAATTAAATACAACTAAGAACTGAAAACTGACATCTCATGTGTAAAATAAGTAGCAGCAGAATATAACTTCAAACTGAAACTAGTATTTGGCAAACTTCATACAAAAAAAATCTCACAATATTAGGAATTAGTATGTCAAGGATCTTAATCGTATCATATAGGGAGCGCTTAATCCTCAGACTGACACAAAGGCACAAGAACTGACCTTGATAGAGCGAAATATTCCTTCAGCATCACCAAGATGTAGATCATCCTTAGAAGCTTCATCCTAAATTTCACAACAGAAAGAATTCCAAAATGAAGCAGTAAACAACCAATAGAGCAGCACAACTGATACATCAGACTTCAGACTGGACTGTTGGCTAAATGCTCAGATAAACCTATCTTATATCACGATGTAAAACAACTTTTCCTCCACATCAACAACAAAGTAAATTTGAGAAGGAAAAAAAATCTTTCTCCACTTACATAGGAGAAAATAAACATTAAGGCCAATTTAATACAAGTATAATAAGAGATGAAAGCTAGGTTGATTACCTTGATAAGAACCAAACTACGTATAGAATAATAGAAGTCAAACAAGGAACTTGCACTGCCAACAGCAGCTTGAAGGCTTGAGATGATGCCCTTTGAAAGCAAACATAAATACTATATCAGACATCATAAAATGATTCAAAAACAAAAGGACAAAGCCTTTCAAAGTAAGATCAATACAAATTTGAAATAAAAGAATACCTCAAAAACTTTTTCATTGATCTTGCAGTGTAATATTCCATTGACTTTTAATGCATAGAATATTTCTTTTGGAGGAGAAGATGATGACTTAAGAGTTTTGACAACAGACTGACAAGCTGCTTTGTTTATTTCAGATTTCCTGTCAACACCTAGAACCTCAAATGTTCTAAGTGCCCCATATGTTTCTTCTAGGCTACAAAGACATGAAATTGAGTAAGTCAATGGAGAAACTCTCTTTCAACCACGCCTGATATAGTAAAGACAGCTAAGCAAAAGCCATATTATACCAAATCCAAGACAAGAAATTCACCATGAAAAACTTTTTTACTGCATACACACCGAAACCAGTTATTGTAGGGGAGTCCATTTCTTACAATTTGAAAGGAAACTTTACTAAAAAATGCACAATATAAAAGGAAAAATGGAAACGGGCGAACACTTAAAGACATAAAGAGACCAACGAAGCACAAACCATGGATGAGATAACGTTGGTTGCCAATCATAACTTAAACATCAGAAACAAGAAGAGAAGACAAACACTTGTGCTCAACGGAATACCCAGATCACGTGTTGACTTAAGCTTTGACTCACAATCAAAATCGATCTCAGTAACAGAAAAAGCACCCAGTTCGTTTTCAGCCAGTACAAGAGTTTGGCAATGAGCACAGCCACAACCAACAAATCTATGGATTCACACAACTTCCAAGAAAACAAGAAAAGATTGAATCATGTCTCAATAAAAAACACATCAAATTCCGTTTCCTCGTCCAACACAACAGTACCCGATAAATCAAACAAAGAATCAAGCATATACAGTCGAACGAAGGAATAATAGAGTTTAACAGACCTGCCAAAGGAACCATCTTGAGGAACGCAGAGCTCGAGTGCGGCGGAGCGATGAGCGTCTGAGATCGGTTCGAAAATCGCGGCAGCGGAGACGGCTAAGAAGATCAATGCCGACACGACCAGCGCGAGAAATCGACCTACACTTGTGCCCATACCTGCAAAAGCTGAATGACCCAAGCAACGTATGTCACAGGACCCCCAACACTAACGAAAATCGTTTGGAAGAACGTTTCAAGGGAAAGAAACTATGTTAAGCGGTGGATCTTACGTTGTAAGCTGTTGGGAGTTCTGCGAGTGACTTTTGAGTCTGCGCAGAGAAAGTACACAACGTATAGGATGGAGGTTTTTCTTATGAGTCTCACACTTAATAATTACGCGTTTGCCCATCCATGCGCTGATATTTACTTGCGCGGTATGTGAAAGGTTTGCGTGGTCTCCGTAACTATTTCGTCTCCGCCACTATGTTTTGACTCAAGTTTCTCTGTTTTCGAGCTCTCGAAAGATTTCCAATTCCCAAAATGCATACTTTCAATAATATTTTTATGTAATGTAATTATCATTGTTTTAAATTTTGAAATTAAAAATTCAACTAGCTATTTAATAAAATAAAAAATTATAATAATAAAGTAATTAATTAATTAATTAAATTTTAAAACTAAATAATATATGACCCCAATTAATTTTAAATGGTTAACTTTCAAATAGTTTAATTGGCTCATCACCGTCCCTTTCAATACCTTTATAAAAATAAAATAAATATGAAAATTGAATATAAACAATTAATACAAGAAATGCCTATTGAAACACAGGATGAATTATATCACGATAGCTTTCAAAACTTGTAAATGTGGGGCCGTGGATTGGCTAGCCCATTACGCCAGATCACTTGAACTTGGCATTCATATGTTTCAAAATCCGCCTGTGGGGTGTTTATCCATTCTCTTGGAGGATATATCGGGAGTTTCATTTCCCCGACTAGTAATGTAAGGCCTGTATCTCTCCTTTTCGGATCAAAAAAATTAAAACCATAGAGAGTATTTGTGGAATTTAAATAAAAAAGTAGCAATTACAAAAAAATTAAAAAAATGTAAACTATTCAAGATGTAAAGTATGAAATAACTCAAAGAGTGACTAAAAATCACAAATATACATTAAAAAAATTAGCCTTTTAAATAAAAGATACTTATAACCTCGCCTCACTTTGTCAAATTTTTATTAGAAACATGTTGAATTAAAAAAGATTAAATAAACAAATTTTGATTGTCAAAACAAAACCAAATAAAGCGTAGATATTAAAAAGAAACCAAAAATATAACCTGTGAAATTAAAAAAAAGCTTGACTAACTATTGGCATTAATCTATAACTCGGGTGTGCCAAGGAGGAATTTTCACAAAATTTATACCTAAATTTTTATCAACGATATAAGTAATGTTTAGAAAACTTAGAATAGAAAATTCTAAGCTACCAAAATGTTAAAATATGTTGAAATACGATTTGGGCTAAAGAAATGATTTGTTTTTAAACAAGAGGAAATTACAAGCTACTAAGGTAATTTGAGGTAATAAAAATGAATACACAATGTAAAAAAAAAAGTTAGAATAATAACAAGGTTTTTTTAGATTAGTTTGATTGTTTGTCTCCCCGAAGATTCCATGAGGTTATGTGTAGTGTTCCCATTTCTTCCATGGTGCTGGTAAAGTATATAACCTTCTTAACTTCAAGAAGTTTTTTCCACTTCCCACATTCTAGCCAACTTCTTGCCATTATTCTTTTAAGTTCAGCCTCAAGCATCTCTCTCGTAACTTCCTCACTTTTAGCCCACTTAGTCATGTTTCTCGGTTGTGTCCATTACTCACTCTCAGCATGTTCAACCTCCACGTTTTGGACTTTTGTCATCCACAAATTCGCTAGCTAAATATTTACTAGGCTTTCATGTTTTAGGTTCCTTTTAATTATGGGCTAGATTTCTTTTTAAGCTATAAGCAATTGTCCCCTCCCGGATATAATATTGAAGTTCTCATAGCCTTCTGTAAAATAGGAACAAGACCATTAGTTAACTTCTCAAACACAAATCTGTGGTTTTGAGAAGTTCAAGAGCCAAAGAGAATCAAGTTGGAAGAGAAAGCCTGGAAACATCATTGGAAGATCTTCACCTAGCCCTAAATTAGAGAGAATCCTTGATTGAGAGGGAACATTGGGCACAAAGATTATATCAAGATTTTCCTACATTGGAAATTCTCAACTCCATGTTTGTTACAGAAGCTAAAAGATCTACCTCATTCAAATTTCAAATTTCTACTACTCCCCTGGAATTTATTGGTTTTATTGTAAATTCTTGCATTTCACTCCATCCTCTGTCTCAAAACTCCAGACAGTCTTCTTATTTTTCAGTATTTTCTCCCTCTCTACTCACAAATTATCTTGACACTTTCAGACTCTTACTAAATTATGGCTTTTACTCATTATGCTTGTTCTTCTTCCTCTACAGACTCGCTGAATTGAATGCTCCAAACATCTTAGATTTTCTTTCTCTATACTCTTATATGAAAATTTCATTAATTTTTTTACTTTATTTTTTATGCAGGCTATAAAACTTAAAGTGGTCTTTATTCTAGTCGAACCTTTACTATCCTTTGTTAGAATAAGGTAATTAAATTCTCAAGCCTAATTCTCTAATTTGGGTTCTTCCTTATAATTGGAAATTTCTTCTTTCAGTATAGTAGGATGTTTTCCCCATTTTGACTATGAACAAGGTCTATCTTTAACTATTGGAATCCTTGTTTCCACTAAATTATCTCTTCCTTATTCAGGAGAGGTGAGTAATCGAACTTCCCTGTGGAATTTCCCCTTTTCTATACCCCAAAATCTCCACAAAAAAAAAGTGGCCAAAATAGCACAAACTAATGGATCAAGTGGGTAGATAGGTTGTACCCTTCTTATCATTCTTCTTAGAAAAGGCAAATACTTCTTCAATTAATATCCTTTTCAAGAAACCCACTATAACATTAACCTAACCTTACACCTATTGTCTTGAATTCTAGCATCCCTTTAGTAATTCCATCATTTTTCCTTTTGGACATACTTCAATTTCGTTTAAAGATGTTTTCTTTCTGACTAAGATGCCTATGATTAAGGAAGACTTTGTTTGTTTGGTAGAGGAAAATTAGGGTCTAAATTCAAGCACTTTTAATTTCTCTTCTTATTATGGACCGACTAACAGTTATGCTTCTTCTAGGAATCTCATCTCCTAAGAAGAACAAATTATGTTCATCTAGGTTCTATTGAATCAGTTTATTATTTACCTCGTAAGCTACAAGTTTGAAATTCCTTACGGAATTCCTTCCTTTTTGCAAAACGGTAGCCCCTGACAGATTCTTCACTCTTGAATCTATTTTCTTAGGATAGGGAGATGTCTATCCAACTCTCCTCTTTAGAGGCTTAACCTATGTGTATGGTTTATTCAACTATGGACTGTTACTTATTTTCTAGAGCTTAGGGATAGGTTAGGCCTTCCTTCCATTGATCCTTGATTTCATTAGCTTTTGTTTATCCACTAGTTTGTGTAGCAAATCTTTAAAGGATGTCTTTAGCTTTTTACTTTCTTTAAAGCCTAGGTCAATGGACCAACCTAATCTTTTTGAGGATTTCTCTAAAAGGCCTTATTGGCTAAAAATTTTTAAGACATATGTATCTTCCTTTCTAACTATTTACCAAAAACTTTTCCTTTCCTATACTATCCTGACAGTCTTTGTGATAGGTGACAATAAAGCCTTAGAGCTTAGACCTTCTGTTACAGCTTTAGGTTTTGAAGTATATTTCCCTTATCTCTTGGACACAATCGTCCTTTATTTGCAGTTCTTCGTCACCTTCTTCTTCTTCTTCTTCTTCTTAAAAGATTAACTCTGCATTTTCACATCTCTCCACTTCTTCATAACTCTCCATGATTTGCTGCATACAAAATTTGATTTATACAGTAGTAGCTACCGCAATTTATCTTTTTGGAAATTCACTCATCAGATTCTTCTATAATGGGAACTGTAACACCCTTATACAGAACTTACAAACATCCACACATATTGTAGCACCACACTTCCGCAAGACCCGAACCCGACATCGACGGTGATATTCGGGTCCGTGCCTGCGAAGGTAGCATGCTAGAACAGTCACTCACTCATAAACCGGTATAAATTGTTTTTGAAACACTAAGATAGACAAAAGTCCATTTTCCATTTGGGCCCAATAAGATTAAAAGTCGATAACACATTGGTTTCAATGCAGCACAATCAAAACAATTTCAATGATCAGTTAGGGCCCAATTTTATTCATAACCCTTTTTAGTTAGAAACCAATCCACTTTGGGCCATTCGGGCCCATTCAATACACAAAACATTTGCAAACATTTCCAATTAATATATATAGCACTATTGGCAGTTAATCAATCCCATTTGCAAAACCATTACAAAGATTCCCATTCTGTATCACTTATTACAGATCAAAATATACAAATACATACTGCACAGAAATTGCGGAAAACACTCTATACAAAAACCTAATGCAGACACGAACTGATCCCAACCTCTAACTGTCCTTTGTGAGCAGTAAGTCTACTCCCGTTGCATAACGGGGTATTCTTCTGAATCCTGAAAAATAGATGCAAATTTTGGGTGAGTTTTGCGAACTCAGTGAGTGACCATCATCGATGGTTCACCCAATCACATAACACATACTTTCATTTCCATTAAGTCACATTTCATATTCACTATCACAATACACATTCACTTGCAATACAGTTTCGCATTTCATTGTGTCAATACAATTTCATATTCATTATAATCAAATCGATCATTTCCATTCAATTCAATCAAATTAATCATTCCCATTCAATACACTATCACATTCCCATTCAATTCAATGTCACATTCCCATTCAATACAATGTAATCAATCAAATTATGCATATGTGCATGAGACCCACTTTCCATTTATTACTTTGTTGTAACCGAGTGTCTAAACTATCCCGTACCCATTGGATATCGGGCTCATTGAAACTGTCCCATATAGGGCTCATTGTAAATTGTCCCATAAAAGGGCTCATTGTCGTTGAGCCTGAGGCTCTAAATCAATATCTGAGCATGAAGCTCTTTTCACTCGTTGAGCTTTAAGCTCTAATCATTGACTAATCTGGTCACAACTCCCATTATATTTCATGTATTCATACAATAGAATGCCTTGTGCATAGTTGCATGTGCTCATTCTATCATAATTACTATCATCGGACCGTAGTCCGGCATTTGACATCAAATTAAGAAGTCACATTTTCATTTATATGCAAGTATGCATGCACGACAATTTCACAATCTCAATATATACACTTAGGTCATCCTATTCACATTCAAGGAGCACTTCAATAACGCAATTTCCAGTATACATTCTTTGGACCTCCTGTCCGGAACCCATATTCAATCACATTCAAATAAACCAATCAATACTCATTCAATTTATTACAAAAACAATAAACCAATAAATAAGACCATCTAGGTCTACTCACAGTACGCTCCAGATTTGCCTTGGTTGCCAATTTCTGGGA
>JANZLH020000065.1:1482386-1523192 GCA_026770325.2 Erythroxylum fimbriatum
GAATATGAATAGGACACATTTGAGGATTATTGTGCGTATCTTACATACAGAGCATAGTCGGGGGGGGGGGGGGCATCTTTGAAATACAATGTTGTGAAAGAAGGAATAAATGCATTCGTTCCATGCCCGAGGTGCTTGTTTCAATCCATACAATGCTTTCTTCAATTTATACACCTTATGTTCACTACCCTTCTTTACAAAACTTGGTGGTTATTTGACAATTTTTCTTTGAGTGGGTCATTAAGAATTGCATATTTAACATCCATTTGATAAAATTTCCAACAATTTGCACAGATAAAGCAATTATGAGTCTAATAGTTTCAATTCAAACAACTGGAGAGAATACCTCTTGATAATCATAACCAGGTCATTGTTCTAAGCCTTTTTCCATCAATCTTGTTTTATGCCTCTCCACTTCACATTTTGATTTTTCTTTTGTCTTGAAAACCTACTTGCCATCAATAGCCTTCTGACCTTGTGGAAGGGTAATAAGTTCCCATGTATTATTCCTTTCGATTGCCTTTAATTATTCATTTATGGCGTTCACCCACTTGGGTTCTTGAATTGCTTCCTCAAATTTCACAAGTTTACAATCTGTAAACATAGCAAAGTGTAACAAATCTCCATCATCATTAATAGCATTGTCAGACATTACCTTAAAATCTCACAACATGACAGATTATTGGTGAAGCCTCCTTGGCTTTTTAACTTTTGGCATCATGACTTCATCATTTAATGAAGCTATTTCATTTACAACAGGAACTTGAGAGGCTTTTTCTTCCAGAATATGAATAGGACACATTTGAGGATTATTGTGCGTATCCATATTCTAATTCCGGGCTTCATTTTTGGCAAAAATAATGTCTCTTCTTACGATCACCTTTTTTGTCGTCAGATTGAACAATTTGTACCCACCATGTGTATAGCCAACAAAAATTGTCTTCTCTCCTCTATCGTCAAGTTTTGTTCTTGTTTGTACAGGCACATGAGCATAGACAATAGAGCCAAATACCTTCAATTGCTTTACACTTGGCTTATAGCCACTCTATGCTTTCGCAGGGGTGATATTTTGAAACCTCGTTGTTGGAGATCTATTCAAGAAGTAAACAAAACATAAGACAGCTTCGCCCTAGAAAGAATTAGGAATACCTTTAGTTTTTAACACGCTCCTCGCCATATCCATTATAGACCTATTCTTTTTCTTTGCAAGCCTGTTATGTTGTAGAGTATAAGGAAAGGTGACTTCATGCTTGATTCCATATTCATCACAATACTTCTTGAATACGTTAGAAGTATATTCAACACCACCATCAGTTCACAAAATTTTAATAAAATACCCGCTTATCTTTCAACATAAGCCTTGAATTTTTTAAAGTAACAAAAAAAATCAGATTTTTGTTGTAGAAAATAGACCCAAGTCTTTCTTGTAAAATCTTCAATAAAGGTAAGAAAATGTCTATTATTGTCATTTGATACCACACTTATTAGGCCACATATATCAGAATGAACAAGTTGAAGTGGTTGTATTGCATGCTGATTTTTCCCTGTTATAAAGAGTAATCTACATTGTTTTCAGAGAGTGCAAGCCTTGCAAAATTTTTCAAGATGATGAATACTTGGCGGCCCTTTTACCATATTCTTTTGAGCAAGCAATTTCAGACTTTGAAATTTTAAATGAACTAAACAAAGGTACCGCAACCAAGATTCATCTTTTGTAACATCATCAAGACAAGTGTAAGGATCTTTGATAATATCAACTTGAAACATATGATTCTTAGTCAAAGGAGCCTTAAGAATCAGTGTACCTATTTTTATTAAAAATGGAGAATTGGTTGCCATATGAACTAAAATCATATCCTTTTTCTATTAGTTGGCCTATACTAAGTAGATTATACTTTATGTCTGACACATATAGCACATCTAAAATGAACTTGTGAACTCCATTCTAAAACTTGGTGAAAATTCTTCCTCTCCTTATGATTAATATAGTGCTATTATCTGCAAATCTTGCTTTGGTTTGGACTAATTCATTAAAATCAATAAAGAGTTCTTTCTTTCCACATATATGATGGGTGTACCCAATATTGAGAAACCACGTGTAGTAGTTTAGTGTCTCAATAGCAGTAGTAACCATAAAGAGGGCATGGTTTCCATCATCATCATCATCTTGTTCACAATGAGCCATATGATTACTCTTTTTATTTCTGCATTCATTAGAATAATGCCTATATTCGTGACACGAGTAACATTCAATATCGGATTTATCGCACCTTCCTTTAACATGGCCATAGCCTCGACCTTTATAATTTGAACTCTATTGGCAGCTCGAATTTTATTTCCGGTGCTTCGGATTTTGATTGCCTCTTCCTCCATGATTATTATTATAGCCACCATGACTGCCAATATTATTATGATGACCAACTCGTCCTCATCCTCATCCACGGGAACCATTAATCCTTATTGCACTGCCTTGCTCATATTGGATAGAAACTTGATTTTTAAATGCTTACTCTATGGGCTTTTCAACATGCTTCTCATTCATGCATTGTTCATGGGCTTCCAATGTGCCAGATAACTCATCAACTATCATTTCAAATAAATTATGGGCTTCTTCAGTCACCACCACAATATGTTCAAATCGTGTCATAAGTGATCGTAATATCTTCTCCACTTTGAGCTTATTAGTATACTCTTCTCCATAAATTTTCATTTGATTTGTCAGAACAAGAACTCAACTTATATAGTCAGTGACATTTTCAGATGATTCCATTCGTAATAATTCATATTGACATCTTAAAGTTTGGAATCCTACCTTTTTCACCTTTATTTGCTTCTTTGAACAAAGCATCCCAAGCTTGCTTCGTAGAAGTTGCACCAGCTATCTTCTGAAATACTCTACCATTCATTCCTTGGTGGATAAAATATAAAGCCTTCTTATCTTTCTTCATGCCCTCGCGATGAGCAATTTTTTGAACCTCAGTTGCACTCTACCAAACTTGGAACTCCATTCTCCATTATCATTAGCAATTCATGGTAGTCAAAAAGCACTCTCATTTGGGTGCTTCACCAATTATAATTTTTGCCATCTAAAATAGGAACTAAAAGTGAGATCGAGTCATTCATGGCTATAGGCTCTGATGCCAGTGTTGTTTCAAGATAAGGAAGACAAGAGACTGTGAAGAAGATAAAAAAATTGTACTTTTATTTCTTTGATTTTTCACACACATACTACGGAGAATGCTACCTATTTAAACATACTCAAAAGTGACCCATAATCTCCTACTTCTATGGGATATAATAGAGACTGATTCATCGATGACATCAATCTAAACTGACTAACCATAAATTTCTCAAACAAACTAACCATAAAATTCCGAAACAAACTACCTAAAATTAGAAATAAAATCGAAATTGGAACCAACACATCATATGTGAATTAATTAAATAATATTTATAAGACGATTCGACATAGTCGTTAAACTTGAACTGAACTAATTAAATTCGACTTAAATTAATAATTTATTATAATTATTTTCAATTATTAATTTAAGTCAAATTTAATTAATTCGATTCGAGTTTATTGTTTTCAATTATTAATTTAAGTTAAATTTAATTAGTTCAAGTTGAGTTTAATGATTGAGTCAGTTATCATATTAATAACATAACGGTTGATGTTAATACTATACATGTAGAATTCTTAACAAATTTGAAAATTAGAAAAAAAATTTAAAAGATAAAAAATTTCTAAAACTTTTTAAAGTGTATTTTTTTTTTGCCATGTTTGGCAATCAGCTGATTGCATTAACTGTTATTTGATTCTATCAGTTATTAGCTGATAGCTGATTTGACTAGCGGTATCATTTGATGTTTGGTAAAATTAGTTGTTTAGTATTAGTTATTTATGTGTAAAGTGACTTATGAGGACATGACTTTAAAAAAATTATAAGGGTATTTCGTTATAGGAATTTAGATTTTAAATATTTAAGTTTTAGTATTTCGTTGAATATTCTTATAGAAATTTATATTTTAGATATTTAATTCTACAAAAATTAAGTTTATAACTCTAATAATAATAATAATAAGAAGAAGAAGAAGAAGAAGAACAATAATAATAATAATAAGGACATTTTAGTCTTTTTGTTACTTATTCCTTTCTTATTCTAAATTTATATTTTTAAACTAAACATTAAAATAGAAATTCTTTCTGTATTTCGTTCCCTAAATCAAACAAAATAATATTAATTATGTTCTATTCCTTATCTTTTATATTCTTAGGAATAACGATTCTATTCTCTATCTATTTCATTCCTTAAATCAAACAGGCCGTAATAGTTAAGATGAGTCCGATGATATGATAAATAATTGTAATTATAAGGGCAATTTATTAATTTCAAACGAAATTTTGGAGGGAGTCACATATGCAACTATCGACGATTATTATTTATCGATTTGCCTGAATAGATAGATGGCCAATAAGGGCTAAACCACGTTTGAAGAAAAAAAGATAAGAAATAGAAAATACCCCATTTCAATTATTAACTTCCTTTTTTCCTTTTTAATCATAAAAACATCATATTAATAAATGATAAGCATTTGTGTTCACCTTTTTTATTTTTATTTAAATGTTAATTATTTGATTCCTTATTAACGAATTAAAGATTTATTATCGTTAGTTTACATGAACCAAAAAATTTAAAATTGATAAAATTTCTCCCAATTTATGACTTATTCTACAATATGTTATATAAATAAGTAATTATTCCTTTCTATTATAGATATCAATAGCATGATCGATTATTAGGAGCATGATAATTGATGTTCGAGATCACATTACTAGGATTTCTTATTTCACCTTTATGCTACGCTTATTTATTTATTTAATAAATAGTTTGTAACAAAAGAATTTTTTTAATGAATGTGTCATAGTCAATTTTTTGAAAAGATGAAGAAACAAATTTTCTTTTGTCGACTAATATTCCTCTATTTGTTTTGGATTAGACATGCTTATGAGAGATTGACTAATACGATCCTCATTAATACAATAAATCAGTGTAAAAAGACTTGGGACGATTTTATTTAAAATAGATTAATATAATAAATCAAGCATAATAAATACACAAAAGAAGGATATAATTATTACACTATAAAAAAGGGGGTTATGAGTGATAAAATTTTACATTTGAATGCAACTAACAAGTTAGATAAGATCGATAGTTAATAAAGGACTTAAATTTAGGGTTTCTTTAAGAACTAGGATTAAGAAAACTCTCAAAATATTTTTGATTCAATAATAATAATGATCACATGTTAATTACATCCAGTAAGATAGTCTTATAAAGGCATAAAACTTTAAAAATATAAAATTCCCAAAATTAGAGTTATAAAAAGAAATAGCAACTTGGAACAACAAAATTCTAACTAATTAAAAGATGTATCTGGCACCTTTCTTAGCTAATACCAACATTAGTTTTGTTATAGAGCTCTTAGTGCCTGAATTAAATACAATTCCATTGTCAGTTACAAGTTACACTCTCACTTTGGTTTGCTTCTAGAATTCCAGTCCATAAAAACCAATAAAAAATAGCATCACTTTATTTTTTTAGTGTGCAACTGGTTATGTTATGTAATTGCAATCTCCAACTTCTTTTTTATGCTTGACTTAAACCTTTCATAGGTTCTCTAAGTCCCTCTTTATGTCTCACTTAGGTAGAAATCTGTGTAGCTTAGAATTACTGCTTGAGTTTCATCATTTTTCATCTCTTCAAATGATTTGTCCTCAAAGCAACACCTTTGTATATAAAATCAAATAGCACTTGATACTTGGCTATGTATGCATCTCTCCTTTTTATTTTTTGTAAAAGGCTTGAATTACCCCTAAGTGTTTGCTCTCATTTCTTTTCTCTTAATATCTTATGCTTACTCAAACCTACTTAGGTGATAATAGAGCAATGATAATCAATTTTCAGTTTATGAAAAAGGAATACTTGTTCTTATATCTATCATATATGATCTTTATATTAAGTTACCACGAATACTCCAAAAGAACATATCCTACTTATATGGAAACTACATCACATAATATTTCATCCTTATATCTTTAAATAGAAAAAGATACTATCACCTTGTTTGCTACCCTAACATTTTGACTCTTATATATTGTAAGTTGTAGGGTTTAGGGTCACTTGTGGTTGATAGCCCCAATTTCTCCACCAATTCTACCCTAGCCATATTAGCACAACTTTTCCCATATATGATATTATTGTACATTTGATCCTTAATGGTAAATCCATTATAGAAAAGGTTTTTTCTTTGCAACATACTTTCCTCTTTGGTTCTCACAATATAATTTTCGTTACCAGCCTCCTCCAAACTAGGCATATCTCCTTCCGTCTCCTCTTCACTCACAAATACTTACTTTCCATTCTCTTTTGTTAAGATCACTCACTTGTGGGACAATGTGTAGCTATATATCCTCTCTCTATACCCTTGAAGCACCATACATTTTGAATTTTAATTATAAAAGAGGAACTATCCTTATCTTTCACTTCACTTAGTGCATGTACTTTTGGTTTAGTTACTTCATGCTTTGGTGTTAGAGCCTTATTCCCCTCTCTATTCCTGAGTTGCTCCACAATGAAGAATCTATACTAGAAACACCAAAATACTTAACATGTGCTCCACAATGAAGAATCTATACTAGAAACATCAAAACAATTAACATGTCTCCTTTTAACTTACCTCTTCACCTTCATATCCATATTCACTGCATTCTCTAACTCTATATAATGGGGTAGCTCCACAATTTGATAATATTAGGGTTTCAACTTATAAATATATAGTACAATTATTGCTTCTAATCTTCCTTCATGTTTTCCTTAGCTATGACAATCTCCTTCTCTTTATGGTGCTTCTCCATACCCTTGGAACCTTAAATCAATATTTGTAACCTTTGGTAGAGCTTCCTATAATAGTAACTTGGTACGAATTGTGTCTTTATCACTAATTTCATATTCTTATAATTTTTAATAGGTAACTTTCGATTCTTCCTTTTAGTGAGAATTGTTGATCCCACTAATTCATAATAAACTCATTAACTTCCCAACATATATTTATATCTTTTCTCCTTTGAAATTATAAAAACAAAAAACTAGTTCCACTTCCACTCCAAGTAATCATCTAGATCTATCTTCCATACATAAGATGGTATGGTCATCTTGATACAACCCATATTGTTATCCACCATTTCTTCACACTCCCTTTCAAATCCTATATCAAACCCCACCCCTCCTTATCTTCTTATTTTTCCTCCTCTTCCTCTTTTACCGCATCTTAAGTTCAACTCTCTCGAGTAGGTAACAACACCCTCAACCACATCATTCACCTCAAAGTTATCCATCTTAATAGTTAAGGTGAATTATATAGTAAGCTAGTTCTACTAGTTTCATGTTTCCCTAACCTATCCTTATGGATGAGTTGTTGAAGCCCTCAAAATTAATTCTAATTCTCTAAAAACTTGTACTAGTCATAGAACAAGGTTGAATCCTAGAAGAACTAAAAATTAGTTTCTTAATTTCAATTGACAAAATAAAGTGGGGATTTATGATTAGTTAACTAACAAACTAATTTAACAAAGAATCAAAATAAATAAACTAAGTATAAAAGCAAGAAATTCAAGGGTACTTAACTCTAATTCAAGTGAAAGTTCTCATCTAATTGTAACTTTGATCACTGGTCTAAAAGAAATAATTTTTATAATTTAAGCAGTTAGTCTGAAACATATTAGGATAGCTATAATAAGTCTAAACTTTTCCTAAATTAATAGGTTCAAACTCATCATTCAAACTAAAATCTATCATCAATTGATTGGATATGATAACTTTCCATACCAATTAAATGATAGCAATAAGCTTATTGAAATAGACTAAACCTTAAATTAAATAATTAAGATAGTAATAACTATTCGATTTAGTTTTCTTATTTATCATAAGTTAAATATGCAAATTCATAAATAATTTATTTGCTACTTGTATCAATCTTTTATGACAATTACGAATTACTGAATTCATGGATAGCTATAGAATAATCAAAATCAAATTAATTTTTTAGATTAATCAATATTAATTATTCATGAAATATAAGAACACAAAATAAGAAATACATTAATTAAAAAAGAATCTAAGTTTAGAACAAAACCTCATAAGGTTATAACTAGAGTTTTTAAATCCCCTTGAATCAAAATATTTGGAATTAGCCACACATGTCTATGGTTCAATACAAAAATAGAAGAAAAGATGAAAGATGAAGAGAAAACTACAAAGAAATGAAATAGAATGATGTGTAGAAGTGTTTAGACTTTAGACAAATTTGTCTCCTCTTTTCCTACTAAAAAACTAGCCTCCTCCTATCTTGTCAAGATCCTTATCTAAACAAATCCAAATCTCTACATAAAATAAGTTTCCTAATTTAATTCACTGTTTAGGTGAATCTGGCATTAGGTACGATCTCACCTTATCCACTGTAATAATCTATCCTTTTTTTTCCCAAAATTTGTGATTTGGACCAATAATGCTCCCATTTAATGAAATCTGCACATGTCACCTCCTAAAACAGAACAATTTTTAATTCTCCCATTTAAACATAACCAAATAACGTCTTATTACCCTAATTTTACTAAATTATTGAATAAATTGCTCGTATTATCCCTAGATAATGTTTATGAAGGACACTTGATCTACTTCCACTCTTTCTTTTCACTTATTTCCTTGTCTTTAGAATTTCTTTTACTTTATGTTTGAGTTATGTTGTACCTGTATAAAAAAATTAGTAATAAAACACTCTCTCAAATTTTTCTCTTAAAGTTTCACTCAACTCATCACCTAAACTCTTGATTAGAGGTCCTTTATAAATTATACAACCTAACTTAAGAAATTTAGTTTAAATCTTTCCCCATTGTCAAATACTCATAAAAAGCAAACAAAACAACCATTCTTTTTTTTAACCTTAACTTTTGCATCGACTCCATGCTAGCCATGCTAGCCACATTAGCACAACTTCCTCCATCTATGATCATGTTGTGCATATGGAGAAGCAACAATGAAGAGAAGTCTCGCCCATATGATCATATGAGGCAACATAATTCTCTATGAAAAGTGTCCTCTCTTTCCCTTTCATATATGCATTATTCCATTCTAATTTATTTAAAATTTAGAGCTATCTTTACAACTTCATGTCACCATTTTACTATCTCAATCTCATTGTTTTCTACCTATCAATCCCACATTTTAATCTTTTTCTATGTCTTGCATTTTACGTTTTACATTTTAAGGCACTGAGTTACCTTTCTTACTTCATTTCCAAGTATGATTTTTATCATTTCATTATTCTTTATTTCCACGCATCATATGTTTTCTTTTTTAACATTCTATTTTCTCCTTCAATTATTTTTTCATTTATTTTTTCACTTATTCTCCAATGCTTTTTATTTAAATTCAATTTGTTTTTATACATTCCTTTACTTCATTGGTAAGTGTTGTTTTGTTCCTAAATTATATAGGTTTCATTTTTTTAGTTTTCCCAAAATAACTCCTTTATTCCTGTCTCCTTGCATTGTAATTAGGTCCTTTATGTATTTTTCTTCCTAATTTTCTAACTGTATTGTCTTTATTTCTAAATTTGGTTCCATACATACCGAAATTCTAATAAAAACCAAATATTACTAATAGTCCTAATTTCTCAAAATGCAAATTTAACCCAATAAAGAAATAAACACATGAATGATATGAAATAATCTAATTAATCGTAATAAAATTATATTTAACAAAATGTATATTTATACAATGCAAAAATATGCAAAAGTTTTATACAAACAGTATTTATTTGATTTATATTATTTTTAGACAACAAGATAATTAAAAACCTACTAAGAATGAATTGCAAACTAATATAAATTAAGTATGATAATAAATTCTTAAAATATTTTAATAAGTTATTAAAAATGTGAAGGCCTAAAATGTATTATTTAAATTTAAGAATTTTAAAAGATATATTGATTAAAATGAGCTGGAAAAAAGTAAATCTCAAAATTTGTTGTTTATTTTTAATTAGTTGATATTCTTAAAATGGCTAGGTAACAAAAGGGATTTAAACAATTCTTCCTTTTCAAAATGGTAAATAATTAGATAAAGACTCTTCATAACTTGTTACTTTTGACAATACTCTTACAGAAAATTTGATAATTAACAATGCTGAGATTGGGTAGGAAAGCACCTCTAAATATGTGCACTAGGGTTATGCACATCATACCATAATGACTAGGATTAGTTAGTATGTGCCACATTAGCTGAAAAAGGGTACTAGGATTACTAGTACTATACTGGCCTCAAGTACCAAACTATACTAGCCTTTTTGGTTAGCACTAACCAATACTCATAATACTTGTTAAACACTGGACTTAAATGAAAATTAAAAAAGGACTAAATTGTAAAATTAAAAGAATTAACCCAAAAAAACTAACCCCTTTAGCCCCTCCCCAAACCGTACCCATTTTGGTCGCCCCTCCTCTCCTCCTCTACCTTATCGTCTAAAGTATCCACACCATCATCTCCATCATGTTCCACCAATGTTGTGAGCCCCATACAGTGTCGCCTGTCCCCCGTCTTCTATAGTAGTCATGCCTCACTTAACTACTCTCTCTTCCCTTCACTATAATCACCTCACCCTCTCTTGGTTCTTCCATAGTCACCTCGACCTTACTCTCTCGCAGTTAAGCAACCACTCCTCCACTATAATTACCCCTATGTCACGCTCAAGCAGTTACTTAACTTGCCCCACTCTCTTGCAATTGCACTCTCATACAGTCTCCACTCTCTTGTAGTTAGACATTTGCAAGATCGCACCCTACTCCATATACAGTCACACCTTATTGAGACACAATCTCATTTAAGCCTCATTGACACTGAGTCACTATCTAGTCAAGCTTCTTATAGTTAGACACTTGCATGACTACACCCTACCCCACATACAGTCACACCTTACTGAGTCACAATCTCAGTTAAAGCCTCATTAACACTGAGTCACTATCTAGTCAAGCTTCACCGACATCAAGTCAAACTTAAAACTTCAAACCTCAAGGTTGCAAAATGCAAATTAGCAAATGATGAATGTGTGCTTGAGCCTTGAGTTGATTGATTTTATGTTATGTTTAGTAGTTATATGACTTGTGTCTTTTTTTATTATGTTTTGTAATTGTGTCATAAATAATATATGTGTTTGGATTTAAAATCGAGGATAGGTGTGATTGTTTTATTTCAATTCTAAAAATTGAGGATTCTGTATATAATTAAAGTGTTCGAAATTTTGATGTGTTTTGTCATTTGTGTTATTTAGATTGTGGAAATTGGAGATTCAATATACAATTGAAGTTTGTGTTATTGTTTAAGTTTTGAGAAATGTTTAATTAAATTATATATTATAAATTAAATTTTGTAATAGACAAAATGGATTAGTTAATTTATGGCCGAATTATGTGATTACACAAATTAAGTTAAAGATGTGAGTTTATGATAGTTAGGTATAATCATAAAAAACGAGTTATAATTATGGTTAAATTATGTAATCACAAAAAATGAGTTATGATTACAAATTTATGTAATAAGACAAAATAAGTTATATATGCAAGTTTATGTTGTTATCATTTAACCATATGAAATGAGTTATATTTGTGACATTATGGTTGAATTATGTGATTACACAAATTGAGTTATAGATAAGACTTATGAGTTTATAGCTGTGAGTTATGGTTGAAATATGTACTGCTGGACCTCCCCAGACCTTGCGTGTCAACTGGATTTATTGTTGAGTTATGGGTGAATTATGTAATCATACAAAATGAGTTATAATTGTGACTTTATGGTAGAATTATGTTATAACACAAATGGGTTATAGTTATGACTTTATGCTTAAATTATGTAATCACAAAAAATGGATTATAGATGTGAAAGTCTAGTAATCAATGTATATATTTGAAATTTAGGTTAAGAAACATAAGAATTTCATGGATAGATTGTGCTTAAGCATCAAATTTTCTTAAGGAATTATTTATATAAGTTTATGAAGTTCACTTGCATGTGTATAACTGTCGTTGCTTTATTTCTTCCTATTATTATACACAATTTGATTTTGATATGAAGTTATAAAGTTAATTTTAATATAAGTCTTCATTTATTTTTACAAATAAATGAAGGGAAGTTTAAGTACTCTTGATGATTCAGTCACTTTAGATAGATTTAATGATCTAACTTAGACTTATGTTAGATTAGTTCTTGGAATAAAAAGCCATACCATTTGTTTGTATTGTAACAAGCATTTGAAAGGGAGAATCATCAAATTAAAGAAGCATTTAGCTAGGATCAAAAGTGAAGTGAAGTCTTGTGAAAAAGTGGGTTATGATGTGAAATGAAAAATAAAAACTTTGCCTGAAAAGTATCAGTATGAGAAAGAAAGTAGGTAAAGACTAAACTACAAATTGGTAGTGAGAGTTCCTTTTGCATTGGTCAAGATGATATTGGGGATATTGAAGGTGGTAGTATTCCTATCCAACAAGAAGGGAATGTGGCACTTGATGTTAGGAAAAGAAGAAGACAAGTGTTCAATTTTTTTTGCACTATAAACAACTCCTAGAGATCATCCTTCAATTCATACTGCCTTACAATCTAGAGAAGCAACTTATAGTATGGACATGGAAATGACAAGATGGTGGTATGATTCAGGTATAATATTCAATGTTGCCTAATCTTATTATTATCATCTTATAGTTGATGTCATTGCCTCTTACAAACTAAGATGCAAAGCTCCTTCAATTGATGAGCACAAAGGTAAACTTTTAAATAGCTCTATTTATGAAATGAAAAAATATTTGGATGAAAGAATAATGACTTAGGATACTTATAATTGTTTAATCATGTATGATGGTTGGACAAATAGAAGATAGAAGTCTATCATTAATTTTTTGGTTTATTTTGCAAAAGGAGCAATGTTTTTGAAGTTTATTAATGCATCTATCTTATGAGGAATGTTGATACTCTATTTTAGATATTTAATGAAGATGTGAATAAGTAGACTAGAAAATATTATTAATTTCATTACTGACAATGATTCTACTTATAAAGCAATTGGAAGAAGATTGCAAATTAGGTATAATTTTTTTATTGGACTCTTTGTGTTGAACATAACATTAATATGATGTTAGAAAATATAAGAGATGTTAGATATTTTCCTATTATTGATGAGATGCAAAAAGCAAAAAAGGTGGCCAAGTTCATCTATAATCATGTATAGATCCTGAATTTAGTTATAAGGGATTTCACCAGTGGTAGAAATTTGTGTTGTCCTACTATTACAAGATTTTAACTAATTTCTTATCACTTCAGTGTTTTATTCTAATGAAAAAGGAGTTGAAGCAAATGTTTACAAGCGATTAGTAGGTTGCATCTCAACATGTTAGTTCTAATGTTGGATTGGAGGATTCTAGAATTATACTTAAAGATCATGAATTTTGGTCCCATTGTCAACTTTTCATCTAAGTTTGTGAGTCAATGGTGAGGGTATTTCGTCTAACTAATTGTGGTGAGAAGGCAACAATAGGTTTTTTATGATATCATGGAGAAGGCGAACGAAGCAATCAAGGCCAATATGAAAAATAGGCCCTCTTTACTAACCTTATTTTATAGTCATCAATGAGAGCTATGAAAGGTAACTTTACTCTCTCTTGTTTGCAGCTGGGGCACTTTTTAATCCTAGTATCTATTTCAAACCAATTTTTATAAAGAAAGTTGAAGTTAATAGGGAATGTTGTTAAATATTACAACAATTGTTATTTATGAGATAATGCAAGATCTCCTAAGCTCACCAATGGAGATCTATAAGGATGCTTATGGTGATTTTGGGATGTCCATTGCTATTCATTAAAGAAACAAACCTAATCCAAGTATATATTTTTCACTTTTGTTACTTATAAAAAATTAATTACTAGTTTATTTTGTTTATAATGTTACTTTTATTATCTTAGTGTTGCTTGGTGGGACCAATTTAGGAATGGTATTCCAGAATTTCAAAGGTTTACAATTTGAATTTTGAGTTAATATGAATAGGATGCGAAAGGAATTGGAGCATCTTGGAATTCATCCATTCCAAGAAAAGGAAAAGACTATAACACAAAAGATTGAATGAATTGGTCTTTGTTCGATACAATTTAAAGATTTAGATATTATTATCATTATTAAGTTGAATATAATTTCTTAATAATTTAATTTTATTTGTTTACTAGGACTTTTAATAAAAAAGTCAAGGTTTTAAATACCGAACTAGATCAGCCAATCTGACCGAAAATAGTTTGAACCTACTAGTTGTCCGGTTCGGTTTCATTTACGTAATGCTTAGTTTAATGTTTGTTTTATTAGGTTCAAATTTGGACTAGACTTTTTTGATTCATTTCATATCTTGATTCAAAAGGAAAAAATCCACAAGATTGATTAATCCTTTGAATCTAAATCTGAAAAAGTTTTTATAAAACTTGTTACTTTGCAAGATCTATCAACTGCTCAATTAATTATTTTTTAAAACCGGCTAGTTTTTTAGTGAATTGGCTGGAACGGGTTTGATCTAAACTTTTAAATTAAAAATTAAAAGCTCTCTTTGCCTTTACTCTTTGCTCTTCGACATCTTCACTTAGCAGATCTCATCATCATCGCTTCCATTTTGGGGTAAATAAAGGTGATTGTTCTAGATTTCTCTTCTCCATTTGGTGTTTCGTTTGCTCTTTGTCTCTATAATCTCTAGGTTTTGCAATTTTTATTTGGAGAATGTTCCTTGTTATATCCTCTAATTGGACGTTTCTAAAGTTTGAAAATGAGTGATTTTCCAATTTTCCTTGCTTTGTCTGAAGTGTGTATAAGGCTAGAAGCTACGCATGTCTTCCACATAGATACCCAAAAGCTTGGTCCTCGCAAACAAAAGAGAAAGCAAACACCGTAAAGGAAGAAAACGGTGTTGGAACCATATCAAGTACTAACAACTCTTCCAAATCAAATAGATATCAAAAAAATTGAAGCAAGAGGGAAAACAAGCCTCTTCAAACCACTAAGTTGGGTATGGAGTGCAAGTGACAATCGGCTTCTATGGCTAGTACACTAGATAAGTTACAAGATACAATGCCAAGCCCAATAAATCCTAATCATATTTGGTTTCTTTCCCTTTTTGTTTAATTACTTTTTTGACAATCCTCTTTTACTAATTCCTTTTTTGCTTAATTTGGCGGTTTGTACTGATTCTACAGCTATAACTTTTGATAATGCTCTCTAGTTTTACACCTTCGTTATTATTTTATATTGTCTGTATAGTATGGTTAAGTTGTTTATTTCTCCATTAACTCCCTAAAATAGCATCTGTTTTCATTGCTAGCAATCACAAATTCTCATACTGCTTCTAAATTCGATGCTATATTTACATGTTAATCTTACTACTTTTCAAACTTTAGTTGATCATAAAAGGTAGGAAAGTGTGTACTACTTAGAGAATTTATGGTCTAGTCATAGTTCTTCATAGTGATCTATCTCAGGACTCTCAATTCCAAAATCATGTTTGTTATAGCATGCTGGACTGGAATTTTAGAAGTTAGTGAAAGAGAAAGTTGCAGAATTGTAAAAGTTCACCATATTTGAAATTTATGTCCGAAAAGATGTCAAGTGAAAGATTAGAATCTCGTCTTTTGCTCTAATAGTAAGCGCAGGAAGAAGAATGTGGTTGAGTTGAAAGACGAAAGAAGTAGTTCAAGCTCAATAATGAACGCACAAACAAACAACCAGCTGGAGAATATAATGAGCACTAGCTATCTTTGATCAAAAACCTTTAGAAGTTTGTTCAATGGCCTAGAGGTGGGAGTGGAGAAGAAACTATTCTAGCAACCTTGCAACTTATGTAACCTCCTCCATTCTTAACTTGGTCACAAGTTAGGCACTTAACCATTGACTTTTGAGCTCACAATTTCTTATAGAAGACAATATTTAATGTCTTTCGTCTCCTAAATTTAATACTTTTAAGCCTTACCTGCACCATTATTAGTAGGCTTGATAATTCTATCTCAGTTTAGTTTAATTTGAAGTCCACAGGTCAGGTTTAAGTTGATTGTGTTTAAACTGAGTTTGGGTTTGAAATGATGACTTGAAACTTAGTCTAAATAGCTTAAACTACTAGAATGATATGATTTTAAGAAATTAAATTTAAAAAATGTAGTTATAGGACAATTGGAGCAAGTTTAAGCTCTTATTCAAGCCTTTGACTTGAATCAATTCAATCTATTATCATCCCTAATTATATAGCGATGTGGCAAATTGAATATGCAAAAGTGTAAAAGTTTTCAATAAGTTGTCTTTAATGTTTGCTTCCAAGTTCTTACCTTCACCCTCAGCAAGACACAATTTCATAATGTTCATTAGTTATTCAAAATATGTTCAGTGGAGTCATTTATATAATTCAAAGTCAATTTGTGTCATTAATTGTCATTAATTCTTATTTCCCTATTGATCTATAATTATATATCATTACTAATGGTAGGGATGTCAAAAAGGGCCTGGCTTGGCCCGACTCAATTTTGGCCCGAGTTGACTGGGTCACGAGCAGAGATTGAGTGGGCCACGGGCCGAGCCGTTACTTAAAAAACGACAACTTGAGCCACGGGCCGAGATTAGGTGGCCCACAGGTCGAGCCGTTACTTAAAAAATGATGTCTTTTGTGACATTTTTCTTAAAAATATATATATCGTGGGCCGGGCCACAGGCCGACCCATCTTGGCCTGTCGGGCCATCAGGTTAGGCCCGATTAGGTGCATTGACATCTCTAACTAATGGTAGTCATATAATGATTAGGCTATTTGTAACTCTCTCTTTTATCAATGGAATTTTTTTAATTAAATTATTCCACCTAATCCTCGTTCACTTTTTTAGTATGTAACATTATGTTGAATTTAACTTTTGATTATAGAGTGATGTTTAAACTTTAAAGAAATATATTTAAAGAAGGACAATTAATTGATAATTTATTTATTATTGGTTCATCATATAAAAATAGACATTATTGTATTTTTTATTTGAATAAATATTCTATTTTTACTTGCTCTTATAATTTTTATTTCTTATTTATTATATATCAATTTTATAGCGATTCAATACAAGTTGAACCTAACTTTAAATCTTTCCTTTGACCGATTTGATGTCTGATTTGATTTTTAAAACATTTAAAAAAGTAGTTCTATTGATCAAATTTGTCTTGTCCATATTAATCTTTTGGCTGATTGAGTTTCTGAGGAACTGGGTATGATAAATAAGAGTCACTTGGAAAATAATCATGGAAAGGAAAGTATTAAAATGTCGTTTGGTACAATAAATTTGAATGATAGTAATGATAAGGCTCATCTCAATTATGAGAAACTTTGTACCAAATGAGATCAATGAGATTTGAGTGGATATTCAACTGAATGAAATTTTAGGTTTTTATTTATTCTCTTTTTTTAATTTTACTTATATTTGATGTATATGTGAAATCTGCATATGCAATATAAATATAACTATAAATGTTTTTGTTTCAGATTTCACTTCTAATTAGTTGTTTCCTCGGCACAAACTCTTGTTGTAATATTTAAAGAGTCATGTATCTTTATTATTCTTTTTATTTGATATAATTATTATTTATTCTAGGATAAAATTGTAACATTTTAAGTATTTTATATTATCCTTAATTTTATATTTGTATGATGATTAATGATCTTATTTATATTAATTGTGGTTATATATTGTTTACATATAAAATATATAAAAAGTATTATTAATAGAAATAAATAGATTATTATTATTTCAAATTTCTATTATTATAATTTTTGAGACAGGGTTAATGTAAAATTATAAATTATATAGTGCAATATATTGAGAAATTATTTTAAAATTTTAAAAATTTAAAAACTATTTTATAATTTTGTAATACTTGATATTGACCCATATTAATTCAATACTGTATTAGAATCAAATCCAACTAGTAGATATTTATAACAATGATGCGTACAACATATTAATCAATTGAATATTCATTAAAATAGACTGCTCGAATATCGGTGAAGTATTTAATTTAAGTACTGAGAGCGAAACTTTGACTTTTAGACACATTGACAACTTCCATTCTCGGACAGTGACCAATTAGTCACACTTGTAGCCTGAAGAAGATATGATTACTGTAGAAACTTATCCAATCCTATAAAGGCATGACCAGTACGACACCACGTCTCCACCATAAGTGAGCTTCGTGGATAGCAAAAAAAGTTGCTCTCAATTTGCTGAAGCTACTCAGACAAGGGAGTTAGTTGCGAGCTTTTAATGCAAAAAAACTGGTTGGCCGCTGAGAATTAAGTTGTGAGCTTTAAATGCAGACATGGTTCCCCACCTTCTTGGGGTGCTTGAAAGACAAGCATTTAGGCGAAATAATTTACGAACGAATAGGTTTAGCAGGCTGAGAGAGAAATGGAGCGCCTGGAAAACAGTTTGGGTGAGCTGAGACAAACTTTTAGAAGTGGAAAGACTAGAGGTGTTGCTTGGAGGAAAGCACAGCTTAGAGCTCTTATTGACCTTGTTAAAGAAAACGAAGAGAGAATGTTGAAATCACTTTATGAGGATCTGGGAAAGCACCCAGTAGAAGCTTACAGGGACGAGGTAAGTTTTCTGGGTGTTATTATCTCTGTTGGATGTTTCTCTACTAGGTTCTGAAACCTGTAGGGCATAGAGGCAGGTGATTCAAATATGGGCTTATTCTCCTTTTTATTCACTAAACCCTCGAGAAAATTTGATAACGAACACTTTGAGTATCTTATCTTTATGTGATTTTCAGACTCTGGGGGTGAAAAAATGGTTCATCATATTTTTGTAGGTAGGGGTGATTGAAAAATCAGCCAGTTACTGTTTGAACCACGTGGAGAAATGGATGGCCCCTAAGAAGGTTTGTTTTGTTTTTATATTTTTAACATTAACATTTTACGAGAGAAATCCTTAATATTTTGAATTGCTTAAATTAAACTTCTATATTTTTAAGACGTTCAAAAACAGAATTTACATGGAAAAAAAATTTAACAAACATAATTTCCTATTAATTATTGATGTGATATTAATTTTTATTTTTTAAATAAAAAATAATTATTCTGTAGCTTGTCTCAATCCCGTAAATTAGAACAGCAATGATAGACTTGGAATTCTTCTGTAGCTGATCACGGACATAAATTAGCACAGGGAAGAGATGTTTAAAAGATTTTGTTTTTTGGTGTTTAAGGTCATTTCTTAATTATTTTGAGCAGGGTAGATTACCACTGCTTTTCTTCCCAACAAGTGGAGAAGTGGTGTCTGAACCTCTCGGTGTAGTTCTTGTAATGGCATCCTGGAACTTCCCCTTGAGTGAGTGAATCAATTGTCTGACAATTAACTATGATAATTTTACTGCTTTTATCTATTGAAACGGAGTTGAAGGGAACTTCCTTGTTATGAAGAGCAAGCAAATGCCTACAATTCCTAGTTTACTACGGCCTTTGTGGGTGGCAAATTCGCTTATATGATATGCCTTATTGATAGAAGTGGGTGGTGCTTTTTCACACCCCTTTTCTTACATGTATAACCACATTCAAGTAAATCTTCCACTAGTTAGCCTTGAATTTAGCAAAACTAATCATCAGTTAGTGTAGTAATTATTAAGTGATCGTTCTATCACAATAGCTTAAGCTGTTGTGTGAGGCTAACTTAATTAATTTTATATATTCACTGACACACTCCCTCAAGTAAAAGCCTTTTGGGTTTGAAACTTGTACAAGCTCATTCTACCTTGCGCTGAATAATAGGTGAGTGGTAGGATTTGAATTCACAACCACTTGGTCATAAAGGCTCTAATACCATATTAAGTGATCGTTTTATCACAATAGCTTAAGCTGTTATATGAGACCAACTTAATTGGTTTTATATATTCTAAAAGATGGACAGTTGGACAGTTCTCTACTATTTGTTCCATCACACGTCGGGACCATAGTTCTCTTCGCTATGTGTGTGATAGAGATGTGTAGAATTTAATTCTAGTGGCTCATTAGAGTAGAACCAAAAATGATTGTAAATAGAAGCTGCATTGAGTGTGATAATCTTCTTGTCTGCAGCACTGTCATTGGATCCATTGATAGGAGCTATCGCAGCTGGAAATACTGTGGCTCTAAAACCGTCAGAGGTTGCGCCGGCATGCTCTTCTTTTCTTGCTGATACTATCCCAAAGTACTTGGATTCCAAGGCTATAAAAATCATTGAGGGTGGACCAGAAGTCTGCCAACGACTACTGAAGCATAAATGGGACAAGATATTCTTCACTGGTATCACCTCATACTTTTTAAGAATAGATGCTAATGCACTTCACACGGGCAAAAACCCGCAGCTAGGTGTCTACTCCAGTCTTCTAATGGTAGACTTGCTCTTAATTTATGTATCCTCAGGGAGCCAACGTGTGGGACGCATTATCATGAGCGCAGCTTTAGAGCATTTAACACCTGTTACCCTTGAGTTGGGAGGAAAATGTCCTGCTATACTGGACCTTAACTCGATCACCGATCCAACAGATATGAAGGTTACATAGATTAGCAAACTGTAAATTCTTTGGTGATCATGCATTTCAAATCAATAATTGACTTGTTTTACTTTTTAAATGTGCTGGATTCAAAGACAGCAGCTAAACGAATAATTGGAGGGAAATGGGGGCCATGCAACGGGCAGGCATGTATCGCCGTGGATTATGTTATTGTGGAAGAAAAGTCTGCTACCATGCTGGTAACGACAATTCTTTTCCAGGATGGATAGACTCATATTGGCTATTGCAGTTTGAAAGAGTTTCTTTATCTTTCAGACAGATTTACTAAAGAAGATCCTAAAACGATTCTACGGAGAAAACCCGAAAGAATCAAATAGCATTAGTAAAATCATAAACAAGAGCAACTTTGATCGATTACACAGTCTTCTTAGCCATCCTCTTGTTAATGCTTCCATTGTTCATGGTGGATCTGTGGATGAATATAACATGTAAGCTTGTATTCCTTTTCCTTTAGGTAAAGCCTGGCCAGTTTTCCAACAATACAAAAGACATTCGCTTATCATGATCAAAATTTGCAGGTTTATTGAGCCCACAATCTTGCTAAACCCTCCGCTTGATTCCGAGCTCATGACAGAAGAGATCTTTGGTCCCCTGCTTCCTGTCGTCACTGTAAGACCCAAACACTCCAGAGCTTTTTCCTACTTTCAGGTTCCCATTGAACTTCTGCTTTTCCTCTTCTAATCAACACGTAACCAATGCCTATGCAGTTGAATAAAATTCAAGAAAGCATAGAATTTGTGAACTCACGGCCAAAACCACTGATCATCTATGCTTTCACTAAAGATGAATCATTCAAGAGACAGATTTTAACAGAAACATCCTCAGGAAGTGTGACTTTCAATGACACAATGGTTCAGGTAACACGAATTGATTCCACTATTTCCAGTTTCATCAGAAAAACTGATCCATTCCATAGTAACTTTTTGGTTTGAACTGCAGTTTCTGTGTGATGAACTTCCATTCGGAGGTGTTGGTCATAGCGGCATCGGTAGGTACCATGGAAAGTATTCTTTTGATACATTCAGCCATGAGAAGGCTGTGATGCAAAGGGGATTCTATCCTGAGCTTGAGCCAAGGTATCCTCCCTGGAACAGTTTCAAGTATCGGTTCCTCAGATTGGCCTACCACTACAATTACATTGGACTAGTCCTGCTTCTGCTTGGACTGAAAAAGTAGCAGCAGTTGGAGCTCCGTCAGTCTTTGTAGCTAAGGAAAAATGAGATTATATATGGTAGTATTTTTCTTTTAAGTACTTACAAATACTTAATATGCAACTCCTAGAATATGAAAGCATATAATAAGTCGTTTTGGGTTTGATAAGTTTTTTATATTATTATCTTATCCTTCATTTCTAACAATTGCATCCGTATTATATAAAATAAGATAAAAAGACACAAACATTCATTAAATTTTAAGAAAATTAAAATAGAATTTTCTAATTTTCAAAAATTTTCTTTTAATTTTTAATTTTTTTAATAAAATTTTCTTTTCTTAAAATTGGCTTAACAATAATAACAAAACAAATATGATACGAATATCATACACAAATTAGTCAAATATCCCAAACATAATAACACAAATCAACTCTTAAATCTGATTTGAACTAATTATATTTGACTTAAATTAATAATTTAAGATAATTATAATTAATTATTAATTTAAATCATATTTAATTTGTGATGTTGGAATTTAAGAGTTGAGTTTAATCATTCCGTATGATAATAAATGTTGCATGTGTTTCATTATTGTTTCTATTCCAAGTGAAAGAGAATAATTTAAAGCAATGTTTTAAAAACCGGACCGGTGATTGAATCGGAGAAGCAACTGATTCAAGGGTTAATGGTTCATCCGGAATTCAACCGTGGTTGAACCGGTAATTAATAAATATATAAAATTTTATTTTATACATTATATATATAAGATAATTTTTAAACATATTATTTAATTGTTTATTTATCTATTTGTAAACTTAAACCTTTAAATTTCAAAATATACAATTTTCTTAAAAAATTCGCCAAACACTACACAAAATAAGATAACAAAGCTCACTAGTCATATTTCATCAAAAAGATTAAAAAAAAATCACTAATCATAATATTCATTCAAGTTGAAATCATCAAAATCAAGGCATTTTAAGTAGACCAGCCGATTCTTTCTTTCACCGGTTCAACGGTTTTTATCGGTCCGACGCAAAATGAACGGATCAATCACTCACAAAAAATACGAGCTAAACCGGACCGTTTCATGCTCCGGTTCACCGGTTCAACCGGCCGGTTCGGTCCGATTTTCAAAACACTGGTTAAAAGGGCAGCCAAGAAAATAAAAGATATATTGATTACCATATTCTGCCATCCAACTTGATGGTAGAATTTGCAGGTACAAAATGACTAAAGAAAAGACGAAAGTCATTGAAAAGTAGAAGGTATCGCCATAATCATCCAGACATAGACGCCAACCTGCTTTAGCATGTTTTATCTTCTGCTAAAGAAAATATTAATTCTTCAATTCATTGGCTCAAAGAGAAACAAATACAGGTGTGGTAGGCGTACCTGGTTAAAGGAAAATGATAACTTGATACTTAAAACAATAATTAAAAACTAAAGAGGGGAAATTTGCAGTTGACTTTGAGTAATCAGCAACTGATAACAGAGAACAGAAAAATAGTAAATAAAAGAATCAGTGATTGTCCTGTCAACCAATTACATGGCATCTTAAGTTTAAAATTAAAAGATAACCAAAATAACTAACTCCAGAAGTCTAATCATATTCTTTAAGTTTATACTACAAGTATGAACAACGAATCATCCATCAGATTATATTTATATAAATTCATCTTTTGACAACTACCTACTTTGGTCATCCCATCAATTACAAACAAATCAATTGATTCCAAGTGGATTCAAATCCACCAACAACCTCTCAATTACTTGTGCTTTACTTGGAAATGTTGAGCTCAAGGAAAACCATGTCAATTTCAACCAAAATCATTAAGCAACACAAACCCATTGCCAAAAGAGATTCTAAAATAGATCAAAGACAAGTCGACTGTTCTTGATATAATTCATCCCATATAGATCACAGACAAGAAACTGAATCTAATCTCAGTACTTTGGAGGGGGTTTCTGGGTTGGCAGCAATCCAAAACGTTTCTTCAGGAGAACTCTTTGTCTAGAGTATTTGTCATCAGGGGAAAAGCGAGCTGCAAAACACACATAATAATGAGCAAATCAACAAGTAGTCAAATATGATAGAAAGAACCTTTCTTCCCAATAACGAAATCAACAACAAAACTAAAATATGATAGAAAGAACCTTTCTTCCCAATAACTACATCAACAACAAAACTAAGTAAACGCTGTGACTTAGAGATCAATACCTGGATGAGCAGATTGAGTCGCCAAACCTAGAGGTGTCTCTTTCTGCAAGGACCAAACACATAAATAAGTTTGCTAATTTCCAGTACCAGGTCTTTCAATTTCCCACATATAATCAACTAAGAAATTTCTTCTAGGGATTGTGCAAGGAACAGCAGATGAAAACAAGTGTTAACACCAAGTCCACTCCTCAAAAATCATATGAAACGGCAAACAGTCCGCAAGCAAACAAGTGTTAACAACGAGGCCACTTCACAAAAATCATGCGAAGCAGCAAACAGTCAGCAAGAAAACAAGTTTTAACACCAAGTCCACTTCTCAAAATCATATGAAACAGCAAAAAGACCTTAGTGGTGTAGACTTTGTCACCGTTGTCGTTGATGTAAAACTGAAGATACATCGTAACCCCTCTTCTCTTCTATTCTCTTCTCTTCTCTTCTATTTTGTATTTTGTATTTTCTATTCTCTAGGGTTTACATATATATTATAAAACATAATGGGCCAACTCTGTTCCTTCCAGTTGTCTAAACCCAAAATTGGCTGGCCCAAAGAATCGAAAACGCGTAACAAAGCAAAAGACGAACCGTAAGAACGCAATAACAAAACAGACATCGCCGTCTCTCCCCGTCGCATTTCGCTCTCTCTCCCTATCGTTACAGTTGACCAATCAAACAATCTTCGACGCCACGTCTCTGCCACTCTCTCTCTCCATCCCACGCTTTCTTCAAGTTTCCCCATTAATATTTACACTCTTGTTGTTAGCACACATAGAAAGAGACCGCATTTCGGAAGAACAGAGCATAAGGTTCGAATCAACCACAAAACCATGTCGTTCGAGGAGGACGAGGAGTCTTTTGAGCACACTCTCCTGGTGGTGCGTGAGGTCGCCGTCTACAAAATCCCTCCGCGCTCCACCTCCGGCGGCTACAAATGTGGCGAGTGGCTGCAGTCCGACAAGATCTGGTCCGGCCGGCTTCGCGTGGTCTCTTGCAAAGATCGCTGCGAGATCCGCCTGGAGGATCCCAACTCCGGCGAGCTCTTCGCGGCCTGCTTCGTGCAACCAGGTCAGCGCGAGAACTCGGTGGAGACAGTGCTGGACTCTTCCAGGTACTTCGTGCTGAAGATCGAGGACGGGAGAGGGAAGCACGCCTTTATCGGACTAGGGTTTGCGGAGAGGAACGAGGCGTTTGATTTCAATGTGGCGTTGTCCGATCACGACAAGTACGTGAGGAGAGAACAGGAGAAGGAGAGCGGTGAGACTAGTGAGGGTGATGCTCATATTGATATTCATCCTGCCGTCAATCATAGATTGAAGGTATTTCTGTTATTTTCCCTTTTACTGATTAATCTTACTTTGGGAAATTGAAAACAAAGTTAGGTCTTGATAATTGCGGTTGTAGGATGGATGATCTTAGTTTTGTTGAGTTATATTTTGGATCATACGTATATGTATAGGAGGGTGAAACGATCCGGATAAATGTGAAGGCGAAACCATCAACTGGAGCAGGAATGCTCTCAGCTGCAGCTGGACAGCCTAAAACTTGGAGCCTTGGTGGCCAAGCCAAGATAAGGTCCCCTCTTCCTCCCCCACCAAATGATCCAGCTGCTGCCCGGATGTCCAACACAAGGCCTTCCAGTGATCCTTTGTCAAATCTTCCCCAGCTTCAGGTATTTCTTATCACTCCGTTCCATCAAGTATTTAGCTAAACCCCTTCTTTCTGAATTATTTCAGGATTCATTCAGTTAGGTTTGGGATATTTGAAGTTGCTTAATGTTGGAAGTCCATCTGTTCATGTTATTTATGCAACTCATTTGCTCTTTCCTCCTGCAGAGGAGTCTTCCATCTTCAACATCGTCAGGGGCAACCAAGGCAACTGCATCAGGGTGGGCGGCTTTCTGATTGTGTGCAGGACCTGATTGAGGTCTTCATCTATGAGCTATTTAAACAAAATGAACAAGAAAACCCGGAGAAGTAAAGAAAGGACGAGACAACAGATGTGTTCATGTTTTGAGAATAATGTTTTGGTGCAATGTATTCAGTGCATGTTGCTTCGTCCGACAGTAACTCTTTCTTCATTTTCCTATACAAAACAATCAAAAGGACTTGAGCTCTGGAAATTAAATCAAAGTTCACTTGTGTAATGTGGATCAATTCAGTTCTTGTCAGGCTTTTATAGACATTGAAAAGGGAGCGAGTTATTAACTTAATAGTAGTATGTAAGACCGACGCTTTACATCCGAACTTGTGTTCTGGTTGAGGCATTAAGATTGAATTTATTCCCGTATAAGAAGCAAGCTGTAAGCAAAGCACATGTACTGTTGTGTCAAAGTCTAGAAAAAGTGCGAAAGGAGGAGGATGGAGAAGAGAAATTGTAAACGTAACTAAACAGACACAGAGGCACTGGATGGACTCGGTTCGTCCGCAGATCTTCCATATTATTTACACGTTCATCGTCAAATAATAAAGATACTCATGACTGATTGACAACCTAAACAATTATAAGACATGATAACAGAAGCTGTTCCTATGTACAAAAACCTTGCTACCATTTCTAGTGTATTAGCAATTTTTTTGATTGAACAACATCCGGAAAACATAATAGCATTTACCAATCATCTTTTCCTCTGTACCAGAAAAGACATTGTCCCAAAAATAGAGTACCAAGAAAATATCTGGTACTTGAGAGCAGAATTTCCAATCATTTCTGTCAATAACGCTATCATTAGAAATGGAGGATGCTCAGAGAACAAACCGTTAAAGCAATGCTGAGAATGATTACTGATATTCCGGTTTCAGAACCCATTTTCTTCCATTTAGGTCTTCTAGGGTTGCGATTTCTTTCAAAAGATTCTTAAACAGGGGCAGATGCTCTGAGGCTATCCTATCTTTGAAGTGTTGCACTATACTTCCAGAATCAGTGCTTCCTCCCCTTTGTTGCATAAAAGTGCATAGTTGACGAATCATTACTTCAGGCTGGCTGCAGGGTAAATTTCGAGACAGTCTAGATGTTTCTCCTCCAGATCCTGCTCTATTTACAGAACTGGACGCTGGTCCAAACTGCTGTTCAAGCCCTGCACTCATGGCTCTCTCTTCGTTGCCTCGAATTCTGGCAAGCAGTTCAGCTGAAGACAATACTTTTCCAGCAGAAGCTCCTGCGGCAACACCATTCAGATTATTTGATTTGTTGCTTGCTGTTTCATTGGCTGATTTAACCAGCTGGATGTTCACAGCTGATCCGAACTTCCGGCGAACAGATGAAGGTGCACCAGCAGCTCCTGATTTCCCTGTCCATGTGGGGACAGATACCCTATCTCGGCTACGGAGCATCCGTGACTGCCGCAATGCTTCTGCAGCTCTTTGTGCAACCTGAGAAGCTTGCTCCTCAAGCCTCATCTTCTCTTCATCATGCACATTCATGATAGCATCATGATTCATGGCACCCTTGAGGGGAGAGAGAAGGTCAAACATTAAGTGGAATATGAAACCATGTAAAATTCATAACTAAACCAATGACGTATATCGTATGCTATATTTCCATAGATTAATTTCTATGGTCTTGTGTTCTAATCAAGTTTGGTGTAAACTAGAAAGTTGAACAAGTAAAATATCATCAAAGGTGAATCCTTACGCTGATATAATGCTTATCAAAAAGGTTAAACAATTGTGATTATAAGTTCAAGTTTGGTGATGCACGAAGATAAGTTTACACAGATATCATCACGTCAACTGATGCCTTATTGTTACTATGCCTTGCAACTTGTTCTCAATTACCTTACCCTCCCGCACAATTAGCTGAGAGTTTATACCATAATTTATTGGAACTGTATTACAAGGCTAATGTAATGAAATGGGCTTTAGAGCCCCCACTTTAACCAAAAAAGAGAATGTTAATTTAGCCTCAATAAGGATTCCCATTTTGACAGACAGAAGGCAATGTCCAACAAAACATAAAACGGAAATGGCATCAATAGAGAAAAAAAAGCTTACATGAATGCCATGAGAATCAAAGAGGCTCCTTAAAATATTTGTTTCTTCATCTGCTTCACTATTGTTAAGATTATCTGTTTTTTCCCCTTTCTTCTTAGAGACGTCAAGCTCTGAGTTATTTTTGTTGTCAATTGAAACATCAGATGCACATTTTGCACGACCTTTGTGGTTTCTAGGTTTTTCCATCTTTTCTTGCTTAATGCCAGCAATATTTACATCTTCAGACAACTGACTGAATATATTTGATGTTTCTGTTGAGCCACTGTTACCATCATCGTTCAGAACAAAAAGATCTTTCATGTCTCGAGCTTTAAAGACCCTTCTTTGCTGGGGATTTTTCAATATCTTATTAGAAAGAAAATGTTTGTGGATTTGCCTGTGGTAGACCTTCTCCTCAATAGTTCCGCGAGTTATCAATCTATATACTGTCACTTCTCGTTTCTGACCAATCCGCCAAGCACGCTCTCTAGCCTGTAATCAGCATTTCCCAACCATCTATTTCAGGACATATGAAAAAATTTTGAGGAATCAACAAAGTCGTCAAGCAAAGTTTGTTGGAAAGATTTGTTTTATGCTGAATATGTTAGATATGGCTGCTCTGACTCCTATCTAGGATTCAACAGCAAATGAAGCAACAGCAGTACCATCTCAACTGTGATGATTCTTTGAAAAAGATACTTTCACAAAACAAATTAATGACATGTCTATTACTTCCAATTCTTTGTTTATAATTTGGGGTATTAACCTATTAAAAGTAAACTACAATAAAAACTTCATGATTGTATATTGAGCCAATATGAAAGTAAAACCAATATTAAATAGCAAAGTACCTGCATATCGTTTGAGGGGTTCCAGTCAGGGTCAAAAATAATCACCCTGTTAGCACCAGTTAAATTTGTTCCTAATCCACCAACCTTCGTGGTTAAAATGAAGACAAAAACATCAGACGAGTTATTAAATTCATCTATCAAAGCCATTCTCTGTTTGACAGGAGTGTGACCATCCATCCTCCTGTAGTTATAACCAACAGAAATCAAGAAGTTCTCAAGGATGTCAAGCATTTGTTGAGTTTGACTGAAAAGAAGAACACAGTGGCCCTGCTCCTTCCAGATATTAAGAACTTGGGCAACAACTTTCATTTTTCCACTGCGTTCAGGATTCCCATAGTCTGGATTTTGACAAGAATGTTCTCTCTCAAGCAAATCTGGGTGGTTGCATATCTTACGCATAACATCTATTCCATATAAAGAGTTTCTACTTCCATCCAAAATCTGCTCCACCTCAGTGCTAGCAAGAAATGCTCTATATAAAGACCGTTGCTCTGAAGTAAGGCTACAGAAGAGGACATGTTCAGTCTTTTTGGGCAGTTGAGCATTCACATCTGCTTTCATACGTCGGAGAAGGTAAGGCATGATCAAGTCACGTAGCACCACAGCACATCTGTAATTAAAAAAGTGATAAGTTTGTGTTACTACTTTGTTGTGAAAACTTGCAGATTAATAAAGCAAATTAAATAGAGACAGTTTGCAAAAAGATGACCCTAGAAACATGAGAAGAATTCCTATATGCACCTGTATGCTGTTGATACTTGCAGAGGCGAGGCATTGGAATAACCACCCACAGAAATTGGAATAGCAAATTCTGCCTCGAATACAGGCAATACCCCCAACTTTCCAGGGAATACAAAATCAAACAAAGACCACAATTCACTCAACTTGTTCTGAATCGGTGCACCTGTCATTATTATTCTGTGAACTGTCTGAAGCTGTTTGCAGACCAGAGTAATTTCAGCATTTGGATTCCGTATTTTATGTCCCTCATCCAAAATAGCATAACCCCAGTCAATGTCTAGCAACTTTTCTCCTAGCAAGCGAAGTTGCTCATAAGTGGTAATAAGCAACCCAGACTCTGATTTCAAAACTCGACTTATCAATGAATCCCATTTGTTTCCATTTTTTGTTGACACATGGCTCTCAAAGTCACTGTCAAGGGAACCTTCACTTTCATAATCACTTTCATCAGATTTGGCCCGTTTCTTCCTATAAGAGGGATCCTGAGCTGAATCATGCAACAACTCAACATGAAAGCTTGGATACCATTTTTGGGCTTCTCTTTTCCATTGCCGCAAAAGCGTTACAGGGCAGACTACAATGCTTGGTTTGTACATATTGCTGAAATGCAAGGATCCAAGAAAAGATAAGACTTGAATAGTCTTACCCAGACCCATCTCATCCCCAATAATTCCACCTGCTCTTTGGCAATGCAGCTCCCAGAGCCACTGTACCCCAACTTTCTGATAGTCAAAGAGATTGTTAAAAATGGCTTCTGGAATATTTAACCCACCTTCAAGTGTCACAAAAGAAGGGTCATTGTCATCTACATCTTCTCCATCCTCTAGCTTTTCTTCCTCGTCCATGGATGTGACCAAGTCAACTCTTGTGTCTTCTGGAGAATTGTAAAATCTCACAAAATTAAGGCAAAAAATCGAACAGGGACATATTCAAGCTGCTATAAGCATACGCATATTAAATGGTTAAAAAATTTCCTACTTTTACACCTTAATGACCACTTTGAAATGTTAATGTGTAATCTGAAAGTGCAGGCAATTACTAAAGTTTAATAGTAGCTTAAAGCTAATTCAGTCTAATAATAGACATGCATCCGAAAATCAAGGTGGACAGTCTATGCTTCAAGTTATAGCCACTCAACTGGCTACACAGCCACGGGATAGAGAATATGCAGAATTAAGTTCCCAAGGTGCACAAGACTAAAAGATTCATAAAAGAAGGAGAATTTTGGCTAGACCATTTTCTTCAAACTGGTTGTCCTCACGTGAGATTAGTTTTCTCCATTTATGGCTGGGAAAAGGTCGTTTGTTTTTTCTTTTTGAACCCCTTTTCTTCTCTGAGTCACTTTCTGAGGATTGAAAAACTTTCAGAGGCATTTTTAGCCTCTGAAAAGGACAAGTAGGTGCATCAAGCTTAGGTAGAGATTTTGGATCAACCAATTTTGTTGTTGGGCGAGCTTTTGCAGCCTCTGACAAAGATCGAGCTACTCTATCAACAATTTCAGAAGCAAAATCATCACTAATCTGTTCTTCTATAGACACATTCCTCCCGCTTGATGAACCTGGCTGTTGAAGACCCCGTTCAAAGCCCTTAAGCTTATGAAAGGGAGTTAAAACTCCTTTCCTGATTAATTCATCCCTTTCCTAAAGCACAGACATCAACATATAAAAAAATAATTGATTCAATCTCTTCAATAATAACATAAGGTTTCATTAACCAGCTAATAGGAAGTGATTCTGAATTAAATATGAACTCACAGTTTCCACAAATCCTGCAGACGATGCATCCAATATTGCATCAAAATCAGCATCATCACAAATCAAAACCTTTTTCTGAAGCTTATTCTTGTTTCTCCCAGATTTATTGACCTCTTTCGCCTTTCTCTTGCTTCTGAGCTCTTCCTTTACCAAGCTTTCTAGCAAAATTTCCTGCTTTATTTTCCTGGAACTATCACCCTTGCATAAATCTGAAAGTTCTTTCTCAACTTGAGCCTTAGTCCTCTGAAGACTTTGGAGCCGATCCACTGCTAGGGCCTGCTGAAGGGTGATATCATTGGGAGAAACTTCAACCCCACTTGAATTGTCCTCTTTATCCCCTTGTACTGTTTTATCATCGTCATCAGAACGGGCATCGTTTTGATTACTCTCAGCATTTCGCACTTCTACAACGGTGGATGCAACAGCATCTATTTCAAACTCTATGGCCCTCAATTTGTTATAGAGCTGTACATGGCTGCTAGGATGTGTGCTTATAGTTTCAGACTCATCAGGACACTTATCCTCAATGCTCCCTTCTGCTTCACCCTGGTTTTGTGCATTGTTTCTTGCCTGCAGATGAGTATGATATCTCTCAAATTTGAAGCAATTTGAGTAAAACTTAACCACATGAAATATTTTATCTTGCCTAAAATAGTAAGAACAAAATCTGGAAAAAAACTGCAGATTCAACTAGCCGGTTAGATCTCATTGTCAGAGCTAAATTTACATATTATAGCAGGACAGAACCCATCATAGATGTTTCTCAATTTGCTACTGATTCGAAACAGTGAAAACAGGGAAAAAAATGTACATCAAGAAGGTAACACCATTGACAAAATAAAGGAAGTAACAAATTCCGCCTTACATTGTAATTGCACAATAATAAAAGAATTAACCTCAAACCTTTTCCAAGACATCGCGCTCAATTTCCTCAGGATTTGCAGATGTCACTCCCAAACTAGACAGCAAAAGCGCATCTTCGTCTTCCTCCATTGTTTCTGCTTACAGATGAGAAACCATGGCAAGGCTAAGCAGTGTCGTCTGCTACGCAATGAAGAAGAGAGGAGTGAATGCATTGTTCAACCACGCAACAAATCCATTTCACAATCAACTCGTTAAGGCATTGCTCAACTTAAACATTTACATCTCATGTTGGAATTCATATCTATAGTGTTAATATATTTTCTAGTAAATATATGAAAAGATAACACAACAGAAATCAATTCAGCTGAAACAAAGTGGAACCTAACCGCCAAAAGAAAATAATCGCGCGTATTAATTCCTAAGAACACCCGGGAACTAATCACTGCTCCGTTTTCGTGGTTTCATAAGCCAAACCAAACCAATCCAAACAAGCTCTAGACTCAAGGTTTTCCGGATTCTCTGTCGTCGCTGCCTGCTATGCTCTCCTTTCTCTCATTCGTAAATAAATTAAACACCATATCGGAAATAATAATAAATAATCGTATTACCTTGTAATATATTATATATTATATATTATTCCCGTATAAAAATAAATATGCCGTCATATGTCGTGAAGCTCAAGAAAAATACGACTAGCGACGACCAGCCATCCGACGTCGTTTAGAAGAAACCCGTTCCGCCACGTATTAACACAAACTCTGGCTCGACCAGGTACCAATGACGCGTCCACAATCTACTGGCTGAGTGCAACAGCCAGTGGCGGGTATAGAATCACCAAGTCGTTTTGCAGAGAGATCGAGAAAACAATATGACGGACAAAGGAGAACGAGGGAATGAGAAGTCAAACAGCATCGCGGTTCGCGGTATGCAGTTCGCATATGATGGACAATCTCCGCTCTTCTACGACTTCAATCTCGACGTGCCTCCCGGATCTCGCTGCCTCCTCGTCGGCGCCAATGGATCTGGTAACTGATCGAAGAACTTTTCGTTTTCTTGAAAATTTTGGTACATTTTCTCATCACAAGTGCAGGGAAGACCACTCTGTTGAAGATTCTGGCGGGAAAGCACATGGTTGGTGGAAGGGATGTAGTGAGAGTTCTGAATCGTTCGGCTTTTCATGACACACAGTTGGTCTGTGGCGGCGACTTGGCTTATCTGGGAGGTTCTTGGAGTAAAACCGTTGGATGTGCTGTGAGTTTTGAAATTTTCAACCTTCTTTGTTAAAAACGTTCCCTCGTTAAATTAAGATTTGAGCTAACAACGGAATTTCTAGTATAGGAAGGATCGTATAAATTTCTAGTATAGCAAGTGGATTTAGTGCCTAGGAGTTCATTATAATATCTCAAAGCTATTCTTTTCATTTCATCTTGATCTCTATGAATAATCCCCCAATTATTAATTAAAGCGTTGATCTTGCTGGCGATCCAGTGTGCTAGCAGGGAATTAAAGAAGAAACTGGTACATTTTTCACCATCTTTGAGTAATACTACCCTGGCTTTTTGTTTGAGGTACGAATTATGAAGAGAGAGAGCTAGTATGTAATCTTGCAGGGCTTGGACCTCTTGAACCTTTAGCCTAATATTACTGGCGGAGTTGTATACCTCTGATTGGTAATACAGCAGCTGGGTCTTGGCATTCCTAAGCTGTATTTCTGTATTAGGACAGGCCTACCTTTTCAGAATTTTTAGTTTCTCCTTTAAGCTTACTCATCAGTTCATAGGCTTTACATCCTGAAATAAGGTGGTTCATCCCTCTTTCCATAACATCATTAAAACTTTCAATATGTAGCATTAGGTTATAAAACTTGAAGGGAGTGCTACTTTGTGTTACAGTTCATACCTTTAATCTTTATGATAGAGTAGTCAAAAGATAGAGGGGGCTACATTAAGCATAGCTGGGGATGAAACAATTCATCCAAAGGTTGTTTACTACACTCGATCAAGCTTCTTCCTCGTGAAGCTTACTCCAACCTGCTTATTAGACCAGGTGAATAGTTGTCCATTAAAAATCAGCTTTGTTATCCCTTGTGAGGAAGTGATAGCAGAAAGCTCATTCCCATTAGTACTTCTTGTAATGAACAGAACTTTGGATTCTTCTATCTCAAGAATGCAATTAAAATCCCCTCCCAATGGCTAAGGTTGACTGATTGAGCTATAAATTCTTATTAATTCATTCCAAAGGGAACCCCTTGAAAAGTTAGATTAGCTGCATGTAAGGCAGTAAGTTGGATTAGAGGTGGAGCTTGAATAGGTTGGTAGCTTAGGTATATCAATTGATCTGAGCTAAATACTTCAGTCACTGTTATATGAGAAGGATTGAAACCTATTACAACCCTCCATTGTAGTGGTGTGTGTGATTAGATATGTAGGATTGTTTATTACCCAAAAAACCAAGCTGCTCCTTCAAGTTTACAACTCTTATTTTAGTATCTAGAAATGCAAACAAAACTATTTTTTAAGATAATATACTTGAGGCTTTGCTTCTTACGAGGATTATTTAGTCCTCATACATTCCAAATAAGGATTAGATGAGGAAGTTAATAATCAATGTTAACTTCTCAATTATAAAATGATTTCAGATACACATATGAAAAATAGAGCTATACTTATTTTAGATAGAGAATTGAAGGTTGAATGTTGGATGTATCACTGATTGTTTCAATATAGAAACTAAAAATAACTTAAATTCTATATCAAAGTAATTTAGAAAAATAATATTGTAAAGTGATCATTCTTTATTATAGTTTCATTACTTTTATTGTTAAATTGCTCTCAATAAACAATAAGGCTGTTTCCCATTTGGGATAGAGTGTCATCGCTTAGATCTTTCTACAAAGCTAAACCTCTCTTCCACTTTGTCTCTCCCTTGTCTGTCTAAACCCTTTTCAATAATAGATGACCTTATCTTTCCAGACCAATATCTACTCCTTCTATTGACATTAGTTGTCTCTCCGTCTTGGTAAAGAAAACAAAATTTCTTACGGTTATGACAACTGATGCAATAGTTGTATTGCTAATTTGTTCTTGATTTTTGGTTATGATTAGCTAGAGTCTACAATGCTGATCTTTTGGTTCTATTTTGCTTTGTTTATGGGCTTTTAAAAATGTTTTGATCCTTTATAAACATTGTTTCACTATCTATGTTTTGTGTTAAATTTTATTTCTAAAAATTGCCTTCAGAAATGAAATAATTTGTTGATGAAGAGAAGCAAACTCATTATGCTTGGTTTCCGAATACTCTTAAGGATTGAATCGTAATCTTCATTGCTTTTACTTTCCTTTTGACGATAAACCTAAGTTTTTTAGAAACATTATTGCTTGATTGAATCTCCTTTCAGAGCATTTTCTCTAATCATTTGTTAAAAGCACAAGTACTTCATTTTCGCTTATCGATGGAGGGGGGAAAAAAAAAGAAGAATAAGAAGAATTGAAGTGTGCCTTTTGATCAAAACTTTTGTCTGCAGTTTGCTTGAGACATGTGAATTTTGGTTCTTTACCACCACAATTGGCTTGACTTCCAATTTTGTACTTGGTCCCAATTCCGTAAGAGAAACTCTTAACATCAATAAAATAACGAACACTTGCCATTACAAGCTTGGAAATTTTCAACCCAAATCACCTGCTTGATCAAAGGCTACAATTATTAGTTTGAGTTTCTCGTTGGTAGTTAATCAAGAATGATACGACTCTGCTAGAATGTATCAAGACATGACCCTCAGTAGAAAACTTTAGCATCCTATAGGATACGAATAAAGGATCTCATATAAAGAGGTTCTTCTCATTCTCATAGGTCTTTTAAGCATTTTTCTTTGAGTCTTATGTCTTGTATTTAACTTAAACAATTAATATGTAGTACTTCCCTTTTAATTATTTGACCTAAATATTTTCTTACTTAGCCTAAATATTTTCTTGTAATGATTTGTTTGATTTATTTATGTACTTTTTTTGGTTTGTGTTTTTATTTACCTATTTTATCTTTTATTTTTACTCTTCACCTTATTCTATATTTATTGTATTATTTATTTGTTACTTGTTTTTATATTTCTATTTACACATATTTATTATTATTATTATTATTATTATTATTATGATGGCCATCATCATGATCATCTTTTATATCTATTTTTATTTTTATTTTATTTTTAATTTTTATTATTTAACATGTATATGCACATATATATTTTTTTTATGTGGGTATATCGGAAACAAACTCTATCAATTAGGGATAAGACTGTATACTACTGGATCTTCCTAGATCTTACGTATTAGTGAGATTTTTACTGAGTTGTGGTTATTGTTGTTGAGGTGTCAGTTTTATTTTGGTTTTGGCAAGGCTTCAGGGGGCGCTTGGTTCATAGAGGGTAATGGGAATGGGAATGGTAATAGGAATGAATATAGTGAGGAATGGGAATGGATATAATCATTATAATTATGGTGGTTGGTTAAGATGAAGGAATGATTACCATTACCATTGATAGTGGTTGGTTTGTTAAAAATGTTAAGAAATAAAAATTTGTTAAAATTTTGTTTTATAGCAAATTTTAAGTATATTTTAAACAATTATTTTTAATTTATGCACCCTAATTATAATGACAAAATATTTAAAATCAAGTATATTGCGATTTTTCCTTTTCGATAGCTCTTGAAGAAAAAAATACTCTAGTATTTTCTTGCATCAACATATCATTAGTTACATAATATCCTCAAAATATAAATTAATCGTCCAAAATATTGTATAATTTATTGACACAACCATAATATCCACCATTTCATTGTTACAGTAAAATTAAGTAACATAATTTAATATAATTTACTTTCATCTGATAATACAAATGATGTTATATTTTAAGTAATTAATGAATAATATTTTAATTAATTACATTGTAATTAACTAATTAATTAATTATATTTTAATTAATTACATATTAATTATATTTTAATTAATTAATTTTAGTTAATTATATTTTAATTAATTAGATTTTAATTAATCATGTAATTAATTATATTTTAATTAACTAATTAGACTTTAATTAGTTAATTATATTTTAATTAATTAATTATATTTTATGTTGATTAATTATTTTAATTAGTTAATTAATTAGATTTTATCTTAATTAATTTAATTTGTTGTAATTAATTATAATATATTTAATTAATTATAATATCTTAATTAATTTAATTTATTGTAATTAACTAATTAATTAATTACTTTTTATTTATTTAATTAATTAATTAATTTTAATTTCATATTAATTAATTAATTAGATTTTAATTAATCATGTAATTAGTTATATTTTAATTAACTAATTAGATTTTAATTATACTTTAATTAATTAATTATATTTTAATTATTTATTTAGATTTTATATTGATTAATTATTTTAATTAATTATATTTTGTAATTATTTTAATTAATTAATTAATTATATTTTATTATTTTAATTAATTAATTAATTAGCTTTTCTTTTAATTAATTAATTAATTAGCTTTTCTTTTAATTAATTAAAGTTACTAGTTAATTATATTTTATATTTTAATTATATTTAATTAAAAATATTTAATTACAAATTAAAAAATTAGTGTTGGGAGGAATCAATCCCATTCCTCCCATAGTTGGAGGGTATGGACCATTAATTAAAACTTGGGTATGAAAAAACTTTTCAATCAATTATAATAACCAACCAACCATTACCATTCATTCCATTCCCCTTAATTAATTCCCATACCCTTTAACCAAGCACCTTAGTTCATTGCCAGAGACCATAAAACAAAATGAACTCTATCTTACGGCAAGCATCTGAAAGAAAAATCGGCATACCATTCTATACATTTTTGCAATAGGCTACATAACAACACGGATACTGATTACAAGCAAAATCGATAGTTAAGTGTGGCTAAATACCCATGAACGGAGCAACTGCTAGTTTAAGGATTACTAGCGTCTGTTTCCCTGCCACAACATTTTCTTTTTTAATCTCCAACACCATCTGTAAATCGAAAGCAACTTACCTTGTCATTTATGTCGCGGAATTTCAACCTCTCGGTGAAAATACAATCCCCGTTACTGACCTTGAACTGGTGGGATCCAATCTACCCAAAGACACCATAAAACCCTCTCATCAACCCCAAATCTAGCTGTCTTGGCGCACGAACCCTGGAGGTGGTTCGACGCGGTAGCTGGCCTCGTTACGCAGATCGTTGCTCTCGAAGTGTTCCTCTGTCGCCTCCAGAGCTTTTCCCAAATCTCTCCTTCAACTGGGCTCGAGTGGATACTCTTCGGGTCGGGCCTCTACAATGCCAACCTCATTTTCTTTCCACGTCTGCGTGACACCGACATCATCATGCTTTTAATCTCTGACCGCAATCGTTCCCCCATTTCCCTATTAACATTCTCCATTTTCTTCTAGAGCTCTGAGCTGTGGTCGTCCAGATATTGCTGACATTCTTGATTGGAGCGATTGGGTTGTTTCTGAATCCCTTAGTGAGCCTGGCTGATTGACACAGATTCGGTTAGCTGACAACCAATCACGACGTTGTCCCAACTAACAGAATATATATATATATATATTTGCCTAACAGATTCGGTTGGCTGACAACCAATTATGACGTTGTCCCAACTAACAGAATATATATATGTATTTACTTGTCATTTCTGCCCCTCTACTCTCTTTTTATTTCTCCTGACATAAACTTGAGTTATCTTGGATCTATCACAGTGATGAATTTAAAGTGATTATGGGGCTTGTAATTTTGACTATTTCTTTGCTTCATGTATGTGATTTACCAATTCAAGCAGTGTGGCTAAGAATATTTACTTTCAGATAGATGGCGTGGAGTCGTTAAATAATGTCTTACTCATTGGAACGACCAACGATGAAGCACTTTTGAGGTAATTACTTGTTCTCATAATCTCTTAGTTCTATGTTGACCTGATTCCTTTTGTCACAAAAGTATAAGTATCAGTGCTGGCAATATTAGTACACGTGGTAGGAAGACAAGTGGTAAAAGCATGTATAGAGCTATTATTATTGTGTTGGATTTTGTGAGGAACTGTATCCAAGATCCTTGGCAGGACTCTTAGAGCTACATGATATTGCATATGAGGCTCAAGATAACTGATCTGCCCAAAAAGATCTATCTGTGTGTCTACCTACATTTGTGTTCATAGTAGTCTTTAACCTAATATTCTTGAATTTGTATTTCCTTTTCATTTGTAGTCCAAGACGATTGGAGCTTCAAGTTGAGATAAGCCTCCCAGATGAGAATGGCCGGTTACAGATTCTTCAAATTCATACAAACAAAATGAAAGAGAATTCTTTTCTTGCTCCTGATGTCAACCTTCAAGAGCTTGGTATGTATCCTATGGATCATAAACGTCCAGATGTTCATCATAAAGGGAACATGTTAGTGTATTTAGAATACTGCAAGGTTTTGGTTCATAAACTTCTTTTGTTTGTTTACAGCTGCTCGTACAAAAAACTATAGTGGGGCAGAACTTGAAGGTGTTGTAAAAAGTGCAGTATCATTTGCTTTAAATAGACAACTGAGTCTGGATGACCTCACAAAGCAAGTGGATGAAGAGAGTATTAAAGTTACCATGGATTGTTAAGTCAAAATTGACTTTACGTATTGAAAATTTTTTATGACAAACAAAAAGAAGATAAAATGAAAAGCAAGAAAAATGTTGTTAAAGCTAAATCAAAAAGAAACTTAGAACAAAAGCAGACGATAGCTTATGCGGAGTAAAAAGCAGACGGAAGAGAAAAATCGATGGAATAAAAACAGAAAGTAGACGGAAGAGAAAAACAGACGAAACAAAAGCAGAAAGCAGATGAAAGGAGTTCGAAAAAGCAGACGCAGCTAATTCGAAGCAAAAGCAGACGTTGCAAAAGCAGACGATGTAAAAACAGACGTTGCAAAAGCAGACGATGCAAAAGCAGGCGTTGCAAAAGCAGACGATGAAAGAAGCAGACAAAGAAAGTCGAAGCTATCAGTATGTGGAAGTTACAGAGCACAACTGCCTAACCATTTCTTTCAAGAATCAAGGAGTAGTTATTCAAGAAGCAGTTGGAGACTCAACTATAAATAAGAAGTCGAAGTCGAAGACAGAAACTACTGAAATTCTTGCAAATTCAATATACATGAGAGATACTTACGTATATACTGTAAAAACTCGAAAGAGTTTTGTGCAAAACTGCTAGAGCTAATTTTTGTTGTAAACAAGCTCTATTTTACTTTCGTTATTCTGAAAGAGAGACAGATAGCTTGAGGAGGCTAAGAGTAAAAGAGTACCTTTTGTAAAGAGACCTGAAGAGGCTCGTCGAAAGAATACTTGTAAAGTTTTGGAGATAGTGAAATCTCATAAGGTTTCTGAGGATTGGACGTAGCCCAAGGTTTGGGGTGAACCAGGATAAAAGCTCTGTGTCCAAAATTTCTTAACTTTCATTATTACTTACTTGTGTTCTGAATTAAGCAATTTTTTTAGAAAGAGGGT
>JANZLH020000065.1:1544000-1556299 GCA_026770325.2 Erythroxylum fimbriatum
GTTGTGTTTACGATAAACTTCGGTTTATTCGTTGTGTTTACGGAACTCTCGAGCCGTTATGTGTGCATTTGCATTATGAAGTGTTATGATTGATGCATCCATGTTTGGAAATTGTAATCTTGACTGCTACGAAAAGAGAACTTTTGAAAATGTGCTTTATGGATTCCAAACAAAGTTTCTGCAAGAAAAGAAAGAAAAATGTTTTAAAAGGTTTTGGCTCCTTTATTTGTTTTAAACTGTTACCCATTGAGCGTAAGCTCACCCCCCTTCATCCCATCCACAGGTGATGAGAAGAAGATCGGGTGAACGAAAGTGAAGAATTTTTATACCTTTGTATTTGCATTCGGATCCTTATATTAATGTTGTATTGTGGCTTGTGAACGCCATTAAGATTTTTAGTAAGCTGTACTTCATAATATGTATGCATAATGGTTTTTGTGTATTAAAATGAGTTATGAATTTGTGTATGAAACTGGAATGTGAAATGGTATATGGGATTGAATTTGGATGATGGATATTGATTTGAGATTATTGAAGTGTTAGGTATAGAATTGTGTTGATTGTGGTTGATTTCCGGACAGGAGGTCCGTTGAATGGTTGTTATGGTTGGATGTGATATTATAGAAGTGTGTTTGCCTTTGCAGAAATTTTTGGGCTGTCAAAATGCAGCCGTTATGCTGCCGGATTTTCGATAAAATTTGTATAAAGAGTATAATAATTAGAGTGTGATTAAACTGTCGAATTATGAGATGTGATCGGTTTTGTAGGAAATCTGTGTTGATTGAGGATAAATTTCCAAAAGGGAAATTGTATTGTACTGTTTCGACTTGTATAAGATTGATTAGAATGAATACGAAAGGATTGAAAAAGAAAGAAAAAAAATGTGTAGACCGGATTTCGGATTGTTAGTGTCTATAAGGTTTCCAACGCGACGCTTTGTTAAGATATTTGTTCACGGTTGTCGGACACATTTGTTTCAGTTCGTATGGAATTCGATTCACTTCCGATTCGTTTTTGCTTCGGATTTAATTCGTTTGTTTTGATTTCGTTAAGTTGTGCTTCGAGGTTGGGATTCGGAAACGGATCCCAACAATCGACAATTAGCAAGTTATTCAAAGGGCTTTGAGAATGCCAATTGTCATATAATAAAAAGGCTTTGGCTCCATTACCAACTTTAACTTTGACATAAGATTTGATATTGTCCCTAAGCTTGAGGATTTGCTTTAGATTCCATAAGTTAGTGGATTTAGGTTTGATTTTCCAGAATTTAACTCCTTTTATGAAGTGTCAGTGAATTCATTGCATACAAAGAGACTCTTGATTGTTAAATAGCTTCCAAATCCTTTTGTTATATATATTATCCTTATAACTTTGATTTCTAAACCTCTTTCCTCCTTTTTAGTGCAAATATCTGACCAATTGACTTTAGCCCTAGAGTATTCATCTTCTTTTTCAATCCATAGAAAGTTCTTTACCCTCCTTTCAATTGATTTAATTTGGATAATAGGGAGAGATATTGTGGAGCACTAATAGACACTTATACTAAGGCTATAATAAGGAGCACTAATAGGCACTTATACTAAGGCAAACTAATTTAATCAATATAACCTTCCTCTTATAAGTCTAGTAACTCATTCTTTTGTATATTGCATCATATACGATACTTGTGGTTTAGCTTTGAAACAGAAATATGGATTTTATGATATTTGAGTGGCAGATATTGCAACTTAATACTTGTAAGTTGTACAAGATGTTTGGCTTCATCTACGCTACTTGTTAGTGACATAAAAAAAAGTTTTTGGATAGACTGATAATCAAACTAGATACGTTATTAAATTGATTTAAAGAGTTAGCCAAGACCTTAAGGGATTTAGTATTAGCTTTTTAGAATAATAAGAGACAATTTTGTAAAAGATAGGTTAAATAGCTTTACTTTTTATACAATTGAGATGATATTTAAACTCCTTTCTTGACCATACATTATTAGTAGTGAGTTTGGTCAATACTTCAATGCAAAGTGTGAAGAGGTATGGAGATAAAAGGTCTCATCCTTAAACCCTTTGGCATCCCTAAATACCTTGGAAAGTTCTTTATTCACTATGATGCTATGAGAGGTAATAGCAATACATTATTGAATCTAATCGGTGAATTTATTTTAGAAGCCAAATGTTGTTATTGCTGGGAAAAGAAATCACCAACTAATTATGTCAAATGCTTTATAAAATCCACATTAATAGAGTAGCTTATAATTGATAATTTCTTGTGGTAATTCTTAAGCAGCTAATGAGCAATCAAGATATTATCTCCATTTTTTCTTCATTATAAAAAAGTTCTTTACTAGGATTTGATTAAAGAACTGAAAAGAGTTTTTCAACTTGATAGCATTAGAGATAAGGAATATATGGATTTTGTTGATTTTTTTAGCATTTTGCCTGTTTTAAAGAATTCTAAAACTAGATTTTATACCAACACTCCTGTAATTCTTTATGTTTTCTAAAAAAATAACATTCAAGCTATCTAGACCTAGTGCCTTATTGGGGTTAAAGCTAAATAAGACTTCCTTCACCTTCTTCTTAGTGTATGGTTTAATCATTGAACAAGCTTAATCATAATTGACTGATTCTAGAATGGAAGATTGGATCTCTATTAATGTAGAGTTAGCTAAGCTAGGAGTGCCTACTGTTTGCTTGAAGTATGCCCATAATGGGATAAAAGTTGATCATAATGCATGTATATTGCCCCTAAGGTCCCTAAATGGACCAATTCTATTGGTGTTCCTCTTTATGAGAATAGAATTGTGAAAAAGTTGGTTTTCCAATAAAATTTGAGATTTCTATATTATAAGAGAGTCATGGTTTTTCCAAAGCATCAATATAGTGAGATAACTTTTAGAATTGCTTCCTTTATGTTGTTGTTACTCCTCTTGTGCAACAACTTTAGTACTTATTTGATGGCTTGGAACCATTTAACACATTTAAAGGCTTCAATCCTATTAACTTAAGAAATGATGCCTCTGTTGATTGCCTCCTCCAAGTCGTGGTTATTGATTAGATAGTTGGAGAATTTAAAAGTAGGGTTCTTTTAGTGATTGGATTGTTTGAATGTAAATCTCCTTCAAAATATGATCTACACGTAATAGGAGATTGAAGTGTACTACTATATTGTTGTTAAAAGCAACTAACCAAAAGAGTAATTAAGTTACTATATTCAAAATGCTTTCAAAGGTAAATTTTATTTTTGTTGAATTTGACACTAATCATTATGATTCATAATTTAAAGTAATCTTAATTTAAATATGTATAATAACAAGTTCTTGTTTCAATTTTTCTAATAAACTTAATAACTTTCGAGTAATTGAGGTTTTAAGTGACGAGAGACTCTTTGAGTATAAATCTCAATGCAAATTATAAAAATCAAATTTGATTAACAGTGTGATAATTTCCATGAAAATATATTATCAATTTGTTACCATAAATCTAATAAGTTAAGAGGAAGGAAGGAGTGTTACTAAAATTTATGTCGAATTATATTCTTATATATAACAAGATAAAGAACGGACAAGTATAAATGGGTGCGTATTGCGCACGCAGACTAAATTCAGAGCCCACACCGGCAAAGCAGCCAAGTGAATCCCCGTGGTCTGGGATTTGGATCGGGTTGACTTGACTATGATATCCCAGTCTAGGCCTATTAGTATTTGTTAATTGTCACTGTCAAGTGTCAGTTTTAATAGTTATGAAGTTTACGCGTCTATTAAATTAATTTCCAATTGCAGGAGAGGAAGAGAGAGAAAGCGTAAATGGTGCGTTTTTCTGTGTGTGTAATTTATGTTTTATTTTTCTCGTCATAAATCTCGCGGTAACCCGATTTCTCTGCTAATCTCACGCCTCTCTACCCCAATTTCTTCATTTAGATTCTGTTCTCTTCTACCTTTGTTAATCATCCCTTTCTTATGTTTTCAATCTCTTCCCGATTTCTTCTTCTATAACCTAAGCCAAATTATTAAAAGAAAAGGTATGAATGAGGAAGTAGTTTTGTTTGCTGTTGTTTTGTTCATTTCCGGAGAAAGACGACAAGGTTGTTATGCTCGTTGGTGTAATGTTGGAATGTTGTTTATTTTGCAGGTTACGTATTTGATTTTTATTAGTGTATGGAGGAGAAAAAATTTGGAGCAAGTCTTAAGTGGTAAACCAAAACTCCAGGGAAAAAAAAATGGATTCAGCTAGGAGTTGGTTTCAGAAGTTTCAACCAAGAGACAAGGTGAGAGGTTCCAGTAGAAGGAAGGACCAATTTGACGAAGACAAAGACGCCTCCTCCAACTCCAAGTATGATATGGACGACGAAGCTCTCTCAAATATCACCAAGCAGAAAGCTGCTGCCGCTAAGCAGTATATAGAGAACCATTACAAGGAACAAATGAAGAACCTTCAAGAGAGGAAGGAGCGGTAACGCCTTACCCACCAACTTATATCTATATTAGGTGAAGATGGGATTTTGGTAATAGTTGCAATTGATGATGTTTCTTGCTCTTACTCTGTTCTTATTTTGATAGACGAACCATACTGGAAAAGAAATTGGCTGATGCAGATGTTTCTGAAGAAGATCAGAACAACTTATTGAAATTCCTGGAGCAGAAGGAGACTGAATACATGCGCCTTCAAAGGCATAAAATGGGTGTTGATGATTTCGAATTGTTGACCATGATCGGTAAAGGGGCGTTTGGTGAGGTATGTTTTCTTTTCTTACTCTTTGGTTTTGTTTGTTAATCTGCATCTTTAAGGATGTGCTGTTATGCTGTTTCTCAGTGCATGATCTTAAAAATGTAGGACTACCTGTAATTCTGCTCTTTTGGTTCTAACTTCTCTGTTCTGGTCATATGGTTTTGGCCCTTGACACTGGATATGACTGTAATTGATGGGAATTTTCTTTGGAGCTTCTAAGGATGTCGTTGTGGGATTCATGTATGCTACTTGATAGGGCCAATATTAGAACGGTATTGTTGTGTACTTAGAGAGAAGATAAATTATTTGGCTCTCTCTATCAATTGGTTTTCATTTCCCAAGTAGTATGATATTTGCAGATGCGTTTACGTGAAAGAGACAAAGTTCTCTTTTGTAGTTGACATCCGTCAACCAAATCTGGGCATTGGTAGGAAAATAGATATGCAATAACCAAAAGTGGCTTACCTCTGGAAGCGTGACGCTAGTTTTTTTTTCATCCCAAATTTAGTATATTATGGGTTCTTGATTTTGACCGAGAAGTTTATAGGGGGTGGGTTTTTTCTGTGGTCAGGTCAGAGTCTGCAGAGAAAAAACAACTGGCAATGTGTATGCTATGAAAAAACTCAAGAAATCAGAGATGCTTCGAAGAGGCCAGGTATGCATTTTGAAGGCTGGCTAATGGTGTTGACACAAATCTTTATGGTATACTTTCTGCAATAGGCTAATAGCTTGTAATGTTAAATAGGTTGAGCATGTGAAAGCTGAAAGGAATTTGCTTGCAGAAGTTGACAGCAATTGCATTGTCAAATTATACTGTTCCTTTCAAGATGATGAATATCTTTACCTTATTATGGAATATTTACCTGGTGGAGATATGATGACTTTACTTATGAGAAAAGATACCTTGACCGATGACGAAGCTAGATTTTATGTTGCAGAAACAGTTTTAGCCATTGAATCTATTCATAAACACAACTACATCCACAGGTTTGTGTGGAAAATGGTAAATGATTACGTGAAACTGATTTTATGTGCATAGAGAGTGAATTGGACAATATATAACTTAAATTAGATGCACCTTTTTGTTGATGTCTATCATACAGGGATATCAAGCCCGATAACTTACTTCTTGATAAATATGGGCACTTGAGGCTGTCTGATTTTGGACTTTGCAAGCCATTAGATTGCAGTACCATTCAGGAAGGGGACTTTTCAGTAGCAACTAGCAATCCTAATGGAAGTGCACAGAGTGAAGAACCCTCCACAGGGCCAAAACGCACACAACAAGAGCAACTACAAAACTGGCAGAAGAACAGGAGGACACTTGTGAGTTCTGTCATTGTGTTTCTCGAATTCTATATCTGTTTCTTCCTCTTTTATCTATGTGTCTATACCCTGTTTCCTTCTCACATATCTGCATATGGATATCCATGCATGCGTTTCTTTATATTGTTATCTCGATGTTGGTGTTGAATAATGAAAGCCTTAAATTTGTTTTTGTTGCACTATCTTTATGGTTGATTTAAAATAGTTGGCTTGAGTTTAAGTATATTCTTTCTCTTGCTTGACCAGTGGAGATTTTTGCTTGTTGGTGGTTGACTGTTTTATATTCATTAGACATTAAAAAAAGGGGCTTTGTTTCTTCTTTTATCTATTGTATTTGATATTTGGCAGGCTTATTCTACCGTTGGTACACCTGACTATATTGCTCCAGAAGTTCTCTTAAAGAAAGGCTATGGCATGGAGTGCGATTGGTAAGTACAGCTGCACTTTTCCATTGCACATGAATTTCAACTTAAGATGCTTTTTCTCTCTTGTATCACTTTGGGATTGTAATTTCTGTTTAAAGCCAAAAATAAGTTAATGTATATTGAAGCTCTGATCATATACAACGTGCAATAGTATGATGTAACTTCTTTCCTTTGCATGCTATACTTAGTACACTGATTTTTTTAGATGAATTGGATGATTGGTGACTCCTTGTGTTTTTTTTTAAAACTAATATCTGGTGCTTGGACTAAGAATGATATCCAATCCTAGGTGGTCACTTGGCGCGATTATGTACGAAATGCTTGTGGGATATCCACCTTTCTATTCAGATGATCCAATGACCACATGTAGGAAGGTAAGTAGATGTACCTAATTTTTTATTTTATCTCTTACACAAGCCTGGATGGTAACTGTAATTTTCTAAAGCATACTACTATACTTTTGGTTTTTCCCTTGAACTGAGTGATCTAGTGTAAAAGCATCCAACCCTACTGCTCAGAAAGCCAAGTATGACTAATTTTTCCCTCACCTGTATTCATACTTTGCCGCTAAGGACCATGTCAGAAATTAAGCAGAAAGTGTATTTCCTTATGTGTATCTGTTTCAGCACTACTAGCTATATATATATACCAAAACCTAGTATCCAAATCTGGTAGATACCCATAAAACATGGAATATCTTATCAGAATCTTAGCCAATCTTATCAGAATCATAACCAATAATATCCTAACTTTTTTTTTGGGGCCAATAATAATAATAATAATATCCTAACTTAAGGATACAATCTGTTACAATATATTTTCCTACAATGGTCTCCTAACTATACGGTTTTATCACACTCCCCCTCAAGCTGGTGAATAGGTATTCTCCATTCCAAGCATGGATACAATAGTATAAAAAACTGAGCTGCTTAACACTTTGGTAAGAATATCAACAAGTTGACCATGTGTATACACATAAGGATTACAAATCAGTCCAATCTCCAGCTTCTCCTTGATAAAGTTCTTGTCGATTTCAATGTGCTTGGTTCGGTCATGTTGCACCGGATTGTGAGCTATACTTATCCCAGACTTATTGTCGCAATAGTCTCATAGGACTGTCCCATTTAACTTCAAGTCTTCAAAGATGATCTTTAACCAAGGTTGTTCACATACACCTTGAGCCATTGCCCGAAATTTGGCTTCTGCACTTGATCGAGCTACCACTCCTTGTTTTTTACTTCTCCATGTCACAAGGTTTCCACCAAGGAAGGTGCAATATCCTGAAGTCAATCTTCCATCGACAATTGAACCAGCATAATCAACATCAGTGTATGCTTCAAGTACCAATCCCCATTCCTTTTAAACAAAATACCTTTCATCGGTGTTCTTTTGAGATAATGTAGTACTTTGTGAGTTGCTTGCAGATGAACTTTCTTCGGGTTATGCATGAATTGACTAATCACACTTACAGCATATGCATGTGTGAGATAAGTAAATGAGTTTCCCTACCAGGCGTTGATACATTTCTCTATCTACTACTGCATCCTCCTTTGCCTTTCCTAGCTTAAGATACCCGAGGCATTTAATCCAAGAGAAAGAGGAAACTCACCTAAATATGCCAAAGAACAAGTACCTGAAGGCTTTTCAGTTTTCCCAAGGCTGCTAATAGGTGATCTCACCCTCTCAATTTCTTCTCTGTTGAGACTACTCGGCTCTTGTGATATTGATTCGTCTTGTGATACAACAACAATGTGCACTTGTTCGTTGTTTCGTGGTTGATCTCCCTTCTAACCCCACTTACGGCTTGGAGAACATTTCTCACGTGTATGTCGATGTTTCTTGCAATAAGTACACCATAATTCATCACGGTTTTGAGGCTTTGTCTGACTATTCTTCCTTCCTTCAAAACCTGGTCCTCTCTCCATATTTGTGGTCGATTTGCTATTACCAGCCACCTTAGCTGAACTGTCAATGATTTGCAATTCAAGCATCAGCCCTCTCCTACTTTCTTCACTTCGGATTAAAGCCACTACCTCATTAAAACATGGAACCTCTGGCTTCCCAAGAATTTGTATCCTTGATCAAATTCTGGATTCAGTCCAACCAGAAAATCATAAGTTCTATCCTGTTCAATGAAGGTTTTTAGAACTACTGCATCTTTGGGACACTTGGTTTTTATCACCCGGTAGTGATCCAATTCCTGCCACAAGGATTTCAATTGATTTGCATATTCCGTGACTGTTTTGTTTCCTTGTTTTGCAGCAACAGTTTTCACCTTTACTTCATACACTTATGTCACATCTCTAGCCTTGGAATAAGTTTGTTGGATTGCTTCCCATATATCCTTGGCAGTGGCCAAAAACATACATGTCTCACTGATTTCCGGGACCATAGAGCCCCACAACCATGCCATAATCATAGCATCTTCTTCATCCCATACTTCAAATTGCGGATCCCCTAGTTTTGACCTTACACCCGTGAGATGACTAATCTTCCCCTTTCCTTTCAGCACAGTTCAGGTGAGTTGAGACCATTTGAGATAATTTTTTCCATCTAATCTGTAGGTAACTGGAATGCTCTGCAATTCTCCAGGTTGTTGGGATCGGATTACCTCTTCTGATTGGGTTTTATCCTCACTCTTAATCGTAGACTCCTCGATTTCTGACATCTTGCTTGACAAGATTCTGGGCAATTAAGGCCAAATTGTGTGGAACACAGAAGAAGAAGAAGAAGAGGACGTGTGGAAGGAAAAAAATTTCAGCAACGAAGGCTGGAAAAATACGGCGATAAAGGTCAGAATATGGTCAGGTTATTATTTTTTTTACAAAGGAAAAAAAAAACAAAAAGACTAACTCCTAGAGATGAATCCCCCACGAAGGGATCTCGAATAAAGGGTTTCTTGCACCTCTCGGTGAAGTGCATCCAAAAGACTCCAGGGCGGCTCCCGAAGAATATGCAGTTCCGGCTGTGAAGCCGAAGCGAGATATGCCAAGTGATCCGCACACTTGTTGCCTTCGCGAGGCGTATGCTCAAGGTGAACTGACCACTCCCGACGAAATAACTCGCGGATACCTGCCACAAAAGCAGAATGCTCAGTTAGATCCTGAAAGGAAGATGAAAGAATATTAATTACCTCATGTGAGTCCACCCCAAGTTGCATGCGGCGATAACCCCACTCCCAAGCCAACATCAACCCCGAGTACACCCCGCAAATTTCAGCCATGATAGGAGAACCAACGCTTAACTGCTGTAAGAACCCGCCGCACCAGTGTCCTTGCCAGTTGCGGAGGAGACCGCTCGCAGACGCAAAATTAGAGCCCAGTTTCACAGACCCATCCGTATTAAGCTTAACCCACCCTTCGAGAGGTGGAGTCCATCCGACTAAAGAACCCAAAGGCAGCCCCTGCGACTGGAAAATACGATGTTCAATCATGTTGGCTTGAAGGACCCAATGCGTATAGGCCATGATAATCGTATGACCGTTAAAAGGCCAAAAAAATCCCTGCTAAAAAATGCTGGCATTATGCCAGCGCCAGAGAAACCAACAAGCGACCCCAAAAATAGTAGCCCACTCGGCCCTATGGAATTGCACTTGATGATGAAGATTAAAACTGATCCAGTGCCCTTCCTCCTGAGTGAAAAAATCTTCGCTAACCACAGTGGCAGGAAATTGGTGCCAGAAGAATTTAACGCGAGGACAATCGCGTAAAACATGAAGAGTCGTTTCCTCCTGCCCACAGTAATGACATCCTGCCTCTATGGTTAGATGACGGGCTACCCGTTCTTTATTGGTTAGCAATTTCCTCTTAACCACCAGCCAGAGAAAGGATCTGATGTGTTGGGGGCCCGCCCACTTCCAGATGGCCTCCCAGTGGCTATCTAAATCATCAATATTTACATGCTCGATCAGATCATAAGCAGAAGCCACGGTGAATCGCCGGTGCAAAGTGGGACCCCAGAGCAGCCGATCCTCCTCACCAGTATGAACATTGGTGGAAGCAATAGACAAACAAACAGTAGCGGGGAGGTAACCTTGGAAAGCTTGCCAATTCCAAAGGCCATTGCCTTCCTAAAAAACATGAATAGTAGCATAAAGAATGTTTTCAGGGATTTCGGTTTGAGTCACTAAATAAAGCGGGCCCCAATCATCCAACCAGTGGTCCAGCCAGAAGAGAATGCGCTATCCATTACCGACTTGCCATTTAGCACCTTGGCGAATGAGAGGCCAAACAGCTGCAATCCCTCTCCAAATACTCGAAGCACCATGTCTCGCTAAAGTTTGAGGGATATGCACCATATCCACCTTGTATTTAGCCCGCAGTGTCTGAACCCATAGAGCCTGGGATTGAGTAAGTAAAACCCAGCCAAGTTTCATAAGGAGGGCGTCATTCGTCGAACGAATACGCTTAAGCCCTAATCCCCTCGCTTTCTTGGGTTTACAAACTTCTTCCCAACTCACTAGATGGATTTTCCTGTGGCCCGCTTGGGTCCCCTAGATGAATTCCCGCATGATTTTTTCCAGATCATCACACAGTTGACAAGGCAGCCTAACCGTTTGCATAATGAAGATGGGAAGAGAAGCTATGACAAATTGAGCGAGTGTAACTCGACCTGTTAAAGAAAGCATTCGTGATTTCCACCCAGTTAACTTCTGTTGAGCCTTATTCAAATATATTGGTAAGTATTCCAAGTGATACGCTTGTGAATCAACGGGACACCCAAATACTTCCCAAGATTATTGGTCTTTGTAACCTGAAGCGCTTGGCTAATGTGACGAGCAGTATGGGTCGGAACATTCTTAGAGAAAAAAATCCTGGTTTTAGTGAAGTTTATGCATTGTCTAGAAGCCTGACAAAACGTGTCCAAAATCTGAGTGATAATTTGAGTCTGCTCTACAGTGGTGTCACCAAAAAGAACTAAGTCATCTGCGAAAAAAGATGGGATAAAGCTGGACCCAAAGATCCCAACCGAATCGGTTTCCACTGGCCATTAGTAACCGCCTGGGAAATAAGATGATCTAATCGTTCCATACAAAGCACAAAAAGATAGGGAGAAAGAGGATCGCCTTGCCGAATGTCGCGAGAAGGAATAAAAGGGTCCGACAGAGTGCCTTGCCAAGCTACTTGAAAAGACACCGTTGTCACACATTTCATAATGACCCTGATGAGATTAAAAGGGAGCCCAATCTCCGATAAGGTATTTTGTATGAACTCCCATCGAATCCTGTTGTAGGCTTTTTCCAGATCAACCTTCAATGCAAGGTAACCCTTTTGACCCCTTTTCTTCCGCATCGAATAGATCACCTCCTGAGCAATGATAATGTTGTCCGTGATTTGACGACCAGAAATAAAAATACATTGGGTCTCCTTGACAAGGTAGGCCATATGAGGTTTTAACCGATTGACAATAATTTTAGCAAGCACTTTACACATAAAAGTACAGAGACTGATGGGCTGAAACTGCATGATGCGAAGAGGAGTAGGGATTTTAGGAAGTAAAACCATGATCGTTTGGTTTATTTCCGGTTCCCAGTGATCACGGCTAAAAATGTCCTGAATCAAATTGACCACCGTATGTCCCACCTGTTGCCATTGGTTTTGGAAGAAGAGAGCATTGAACCCATCAACACCCATAGCTTTATTAGGGTTAATAGAAAAAACAGTGTGCCGGACTTCGGTAGCATGGATAGGCCGGTCAAGGTCGAGGAGACGGTCCACAGAAAGCTGTGGAAATCCGCCAGAAAAAGGAAGAGGATTGCCTTCCGGGTCGGTCGAATGATAAAGCTGGAGGAAAAAAAGTCTGCACAAGATTACGAATTGGAGCGTGA
>JANZLH020000065.1:1616374-1628215 GCA_026770325.2 Erythroxylum fimbriatum
GTGGGAGCTTAGGTAGAGGACGTAGGTCTTAGCACCGAACCTCTATAAAAACAGCGTTTGCCTTTCTTCCCTATACTTTTATTTAATTTGATTAAATTGTTTTGTGTGTATTAATTCCGTGATTTTTTGTAGAGCTTATCGAAAAAGTTTAAAGATCTATTCAACCCCCCTTCTAGATCGTTTACAGCCTCTTCAGGTCTCTTACACCAAGTATTATTTTTCTCACTTAGCCTCTTCAGGCTCTCAGCTTTTTTTCTCTCTTATAGAATGATATTGCGAGCTTTGTTACAGAAATGATAGCTCTAGTGTTTCGCACAAAACTTAAGATCACTATCTCAAATCACTAATTGAATTTGCTAACTCAAATTGCTAACATTTTCAGTCTTCGACTCCGACTTATATTTATAGCCTTCGTTTTCAACTGCTTCTTGATAACCGCTTCTTTCTTCTTGTTTCTTGATTCTTATAGAAACCGTTATTCAGTTGAGTTCTGTAACTAACTCAGACTGATTAACCGTCTGATGTAGTATCGGGTATTCGTATTAGTTTTTCTTTCGTCTTATTTTCTTTCGTCTTACTTTTGCTTCTGCTTCGTCTTAGTTTCTTTCATCTTACTTTGGCTTCCGCTTTGTCTTAGTTTCTTTCGTCTTACTTTTTTTTCCGCTTTGTCTTAGTTTCTTCCGTCTTATTTTTTCTTCCGCTTTGTCTTAGTTTCTTCCGTCTTACTTTTGCTTTCGCTTTGTCTTAGTTTGCTTCGTCTCACTTTTGCTTCCGCTTTTGTCTTAGTTTGCTTCGTCTCACTTTTGCTTCCGCTTTTGTCTTAGTTTGCTTCGTCTCACTTTTGCTTCTGCTTTTGTCTTATTTTGCTTCGTCTCACTTTTGCTTCTTCTTCCGTCTGCTCAAAACAGTTCATCATTTTCTAATATTATTATTATTTGATTTTCACCAAAATTATTAGACGTGAAGTCATTTTGACTTAACAATTATTGAGCATTTTGAATTCTCTAGCTTCTTTTGGTTTAGTGGTTTCAACTTCTAGAATATTACTTGTAGCATCAATCTTAGTGCCTTCAGTTACACATTCATTACTCCTTGCATCAGCTATGTCCTTTTTCATACCACTAGTTTCCTTCAGGGCTCTTTATTCCATTCGAACTCTTATCTCAGAATTTTAATAAGAAGATTCCAGAAGTTCAGTATGTTATGCTTCAGTCATCCTTGAAAATTTCACAACTATTACTCCTATTTCTTCAATTGTTCTTTAAGGTTATTCTTCAATTTCAACAGGACTTTGGGAATTAGTAAAACCAACATTGTTCATCATCTCTTCCCCTCTTATATCAATTTCTTTGATACTATCATCTCCTTGGGGAATATTTCTAAATTCATATTATAATAATTCAACCTGCCAACCAGTTTTAAAAACTCTACTAGTAGGCACCCATTTTTTTGTTAGAGTTGTTAGGCTTCCAAGTGTAAGTGATAGATATTTCAGTTCTCTTTAATTTACCATATTCACTAGGTCTTAAGATAGGGAGATTATTAGGTAGTGAAGCATTTTTCTGAATTTCAATACACAACATTGCATAACAAATTCTCTCCATAGTAGTTGTTTGAGTATCTATAAAAACTAATTTTCCCAAGGAGCTTGCTAAGAAACTCAACCCCTTAATAGTCCAAAACTCTATTGGTAAATTATGAAAGTTAACCTGCAATGACAGTACATCAATCTTAACTATATAAAGCTCCATACTAGGCCTTCATTTTTGGATGAAGAGAGGTTACTCACCAATATGCCAGGGTCCTTGTTCCATTATTTCATTGAGGTTTGTTTCATTAGAAAACTTAAAAAGAATTGTACCTTCCTCCCGCCGCACTACTCTATCTAATCCTTTTTTTTGTCCCATCTAGCTTTTGCCTATGCATTTACTATAGGAAAAGCAAGGCGTTTGGTCAAGAATAACCCAATTAAAGTAGTAAACCAGGCTTGGCACTAGTCGCAAGTAGGTTAATAGGAGGGGATATAACTCCATCCTTAATGACATTCTAGTAATGCTTGAGTATTCCCTTATTATATTATGTTTGAAACTTGTTTCGCCGTGCTCCCATTGGGCTAGGATTTACTAAATGTTTGTCAACAAAACCAATTCTACGATCATTCTTCTCTTTGTTTGCACCTCTAGAATTAACAAAAAGAGGCTCTCTTGAAAGAATAGGGAAGTCATCCTTAGAGAATAAGGATTCTGCTTTTTCAACTACCCCCATATAAGGCCTTAAGGGGGCCTTCCATCAAGGCTCAAGCCTCAGTCACTTTGAAGCAGAAGTCTAGGCAATAACTAGACGCGAGAAAATTGTTTCCAGAAATGGAAAAAGGAGGGGTAGTTTTGTAAATTAGAGCAAAAATTATAGAGAGAGGTCACACCCAAAATTCTAATGGGAAACCACTCTTTATTCTATTCTCCATATTATGATATTATTAGCTTTTTGAAATGTGTCATACTTTTTAAAATCTTATTTTTAATTATTATTCTAAATATTTTTTATATTTATCTATACAATAAAACTTATAAAATATTTTTAATAAAATAGTCATAAATTGTTATTATGACGATGTTTTAGAATCAAAAGCGTTATTAATGTCTTATAATAAAAGACAATAAATATATTAATATGAAACTATTAAAATTAAATTAAATGATAAAAATGTTCAATTTTGGATAGAAATTGATTTTTAATAAACTATTATGTTATAAGTAAAAATATGTTAAGGTTAATTTGTTAAAAATATATGATTTATACATAATATTAAGTTAAAACTAATCAAAATTTGACATAAGAAAATATCTATAATCTAATATAAGATTGGACTACACCATGAAAATAATCCTTTGACAAAGCTCACACAACTCGTGTTGGTTTATATACTACAAGTAAAGAATTAATTGTAATTTTGTGATATAATTATTTTAAATTAGACTTTATGTTATGCATACTTGTTTAATTAACTCATGTATAAGACAAATGTAAAATTGCAAATGAAATTATGATGAGATCATAATTATGACATCCATGTTGTAATAATTTTTTATTATTTATGTTAGAGTACAAAGACTAACACATATTGTTGGACCCCGAACTTTTCTTGGAAGCTAGAACTGTTAAATGAGAAATTGTCGACGATTATTCATGTGTAAAGAAAAGGAGACTTCTTGAGTTAGAAGTGAAATAGAAAAGATGGTTTAGGTACAAGATGGGTTATATGTAAAATGTTGGAAGTTAAAAGTTGGAAAAATGTAATTGAAACATGTTCATTAAGTATGCTTCGGGTTTTTAGCCATAACGTTTTCTCTAGTTATTCAAACGAGATGATTCTTGATTTGGATTAAACTAGAGAAATAGGGTTACAAATTGTCTGATGAAATCGAGTTTCGATTTAGTCTCTAAGAATTTCAATTTTTGGATGGAAGTTGAGCACAAAATATTGTTTCAGCATAAGAACAGTCTGAAAGTGTTTGGGTATAACTTTCAAATTACCAAACCAAATTGAATGATTTTGGTGTTATTAGAAACTTAAGACAATGAGGAACATTTTCTTAGAAGGAAGTGCTATCAAATTCCTTCAATTACATGATCAGAAAAAGGTCTTGATTTTTGGAAGGAGTTAAGCATGATTTAAATAAATTTTGAGGTCTTAATGAGTATTTTGTGGAGTTAATTAGCATGTTAATGTGAGTAAGATTTTATGACATAGGTTAATTGAATTATAGTGTTAAGGTGGTAAGTTTGTATGAGGGGCAAAATTGGCAAGTCACTTAAGCATTTAAGTTACAAGGCATACAAGTAAGGGCAAAATCGACATTGTTTAATCATTAATGGTATAAAAAGGAGAAGAAAAGGTGGTCTTACATTGAAGAAGAAGCTAAAAACGAAATTGAAGAGGAAAGAGAGAAAGTGTCGTTCGAGAGAAAAGAAAAGAGAGAAAGAAGAAGAGCAAGCTAGGTTTTGATTTTTCTAAGCCTTCAAGAGTGATTTTGAAGTTGTTTAAGAAGGGAAAAGGAAGATGAGGATTAAATGTTGGACCCCAAACGTTTCTCATGTTTTTCTTTAGTGTTTTGGTGGATTAGAGATTATGAAATGGGAAGAATTAAGGTGAAAGTTAGACGTGAAATGAAAGAAAAAATGAAGTTGAATATGTGTAATAAGTTGATGAAGGATATGTATATATGTGTATGTTCTGTTGTTAGTGCTCAGGATTAATCATGGACTATAATTTCTTTATGGATGATATTGATTTGAAATGAAGTTGAGAATGAGGAGTAAATGAAGTAGTAACGGTGATCTTGGTATGAGTTGTGTTAAGGAAAGATTTTGAAACAATTGGTAGTTGATCTGGAAAATATTCACTGAATATGCTTCAATCTTTTAGCCACAACTTTTTCTCTAGTTATCTGAATGAGATGATTCTTAATTTGGATTAAACTAGAAACATATGGCTATATTTCTTATGAAGACATCAAATTTAAATTCTATCTCTAAAAATCCCAAAACTTTGTCATGAAGTTGAGAATTGGGGCAGTACATTGGTGGAGGAATGTAAAGTTCATGTTCTGACTTCAGGGGAAAAACTGGACTAATTTAGACTAAATTAGTCAAAATTGTCTTATGAAAAGTTGTAGCTTATCTTACTAGCTTTTCAAGGTACATAGTATGAAATGTTTGGGTATAGGAGTCAAAAGTCATGGTCCTTGGAAGGGGAGATGCTTAGGAGTGTTAAAGTTGCATCGTCTGTAAAAGACGCTTCGTCTGTGATAACATCATGTCAGATGACGTCATTTTGTTTAAGACTTTGCATCATCTTAAGTTGGCTTTGCATTGTCTTAAGTTGATTCCATTCGTATGCTTCTTCGCATTTGTCTGCTCTGCCTTCGTCTGTTCCGCATTCGTCTTCCTTGTGGCATTCGTCTGCTTCTCCGTATTTGTCTACTCTGCCTTCGTGTGTTCTACATTCGTCAGCCTTGTGGAATTCTTCTGCTTCTCCGCATTTTTCTGCTATGCCTTTATCTGTTCTGCATTCGTCTGCCTTGTGGCATTCGTCTGCTGTTTCGCATTTGTCTGCTTTTCCGCGTTTGTCAGCTTTTCTGCATTCGTCTGCTTTGCAATCACTCGTCTGCTTTCTGTTTTCTCTATAGTTGACCCTTCTCTTCTTCTGGGCACTGTCCTTCTTGAATCATCTGGTCAAAGTGTTGACCTTCCAAATGATAGAATCCATCTTTAAAGTCTTCACAAAAATTGTAGATCTTGAAGTCCTCTTTCAAACCATGCAAAGAACACCTTAATCTGATATCTATAGGAAAAGTTATGGCAATTTTCCCAATCCTGTATCGCCTGATGATATCACATCGTCTATAAGTGACATCATATCTTCTGTTCCTATTTGGACCCTGTAGATGATCGAATTTGTCTTTGAGGTCTTCATGAAAGTTATGCCAATTGTCCTAAGACAGGTTCAAAATGATTGAGGACCAAATCTTGTTTGATTCTTTCGGCCATAATTTTGTTATCCGACCTCCAAATGAAGTGATTCTAGAACCCATAGATTCCTAAAAAATTTCTTTTTATGTCTCCATGAAAGTTATAGCTTTTGATGTTGTTTTGAAAAGGATTGATTGAATCAACGTAAGGGTATTGATTGGAAGAGTATGAATTGGATGTTTTCTGAACATACTTTGGTATTTTGATGATTTCTGGATCAGTAGAGCCCCAAATGAGATGATTTCTGATTTGTGAGAAACTAGAGACATAAAATTGTAATTCAGTCCCTAAGATTTTCAAATTCTAGATGGAAGTTGGGAATAGTGTACTGTTTCAGTATAATAACAGTCTGAAAGTGTTTATGGTAATACTTCAGATTTCTTAACCAAATTAAATAATTTTGGTGTCATTAGAAACTTAAGACAGGGGGAACTTTTTCTGAATTTAAGTGTTAAGGTTATAGAAATGTTCAAAGGTATTTTTGGCAAGACACTTAAGCATAAAAGACATAAGGCATAAATGGAAGGGCAAATGGGATATTTCTCAATCATTAAGGGCATAATTGGAAGAAGTGTTGTCTTGCTTTTAAATGAAGAAGAAAAACGTGAATTGAGGGATAAGAGGAGAGGATAATGAAAATAAGAAAGAAAGAGGAAGAGAGTTTGGTGGTTTGAGGAAAAAAAGAAGAAGAAGAGAGTTGAGCTAGGGTCTTCTTAGTCTTCAAGAAAGATTTTGAAGCAACTCAGGAAGAGAAAAAGGTAGAGGAAGAAAAGAGCTTCCCATTGAGCCAAAGATCCCTTCATTTGGTGAAGAATGAAGGTGAGATTATTTTGAATCCTTTGAATTTTTGACAAGATTTTAGTTCATGGAGTTTAGAAAATGCTTGGATTTAAGTATGCTAGAATCAATTTTAGTGATTTTGCATTGTGGGATTTTCTATTGGATTCCTATTGAATGAGACTTAGTTTATTTTAGGGAACCAAGAGAATCCTACCCAAGAGCAAAGGGAAAGACAACCTTGACTTGGATTTTGCAAGCAAATTATGTGGGTAATATATTTATGGTTATTGTGTAAATGAGAATTTTGCCTATGAGTGAGTATATGAAAGATGTATGACATTTTGATATAATTGAATTGTGATTTTGATCATGTTATGCCTTGAAATATGTCATGACATTTTTGCATAAATGAAAAGAAAGGAAGGAGCATAAAAAGTATGAAAGTTGATAAAATGATTTTGAGCATGATTATGTGCTTCTGTTTGGGCGAGAGTGGAACCTTCCGTTTGTCACGTGCATGTTGACAAGAGCCTTCTCTCGGCTGCCCGCTTGTGGCATATGAGCTCCAAAAGTGGACTCATTCTACTCATGGGGTAAACTTCGGTTTCTCCATTTTGTCTCCATGGAACCCTCGAGCCAATTGTTTGTGCATTGCATAATTGAATTGCCAAGTATGATGCATATTTGAGTGTTATGTTTTGATGGATGAATCTTCATGATATGTTTTATGTGATGACATTCGAATTATGAAATTTTGAGCTTGAATATTAGATGATAAAATTGCTAGATTAAATGGGATATATATATACACTTTGTTAGATTTATATATATATGTGTGTGCCTGAATTATATGGCTCGTTGTTGCCAATGGCTATAAATATATAAGCCACTGAGCTTCGCAGCTCACCCCATTACCTTCCATTCTGCAGGTGAAGAAAAAGCAAATCAGCATTAATCCTTGCAAAGTTTGGCAAACACCAAGAATAGAGACTTTTGTAATTAAGTTAGTTCAGCAACTTTTGGTATTTAGAATCATATTAAGCATATTCAAGTGTATCATGTGTATTTTGTATTTTGGTATTAAGCCAACGGTGTGGCTTTTGATATGTAAATAAAGTTTGTCAAACTCTTTTGCTTTAGTAATGAAATAATAGATTGAATTAGTTTCAGTTTTGTATGTTCAGTTAGGGGAATACTTTCACGCTCCCACATTTAAAGGATAGTTGTACTCTATTATTTCAATAATGAATTAATTACATTTCAAAAAAAAGTTAACTTTTATGTCATTATGAAAAAAGGACTCATCTACACTTCAAATTTTTTAGGAGAATTTATGTTAGATGCCACAAATATAAATAACTAAGCCATATTCAAAGATTTGTGAGAACATACATCGACCATAACAATACAGGCATAATTTCAAATCAGTAGTAAGAAGAAAAATGATTGCCATAATTATTTATGGCAATCATTTTTGCTACCAATAACTTAAAAAAAGCCAACTATTTGGAAATTGTTATATCAATTATAGGACATACGGTTATAATCTTTTTAAAATTCTCAATAAGTTTGCCTTCTCCATTGTTATAATTGGTAATGAGGAATGCATATATATCGAAGGAAAGGAAATAACGACAATTAAAAGTTGCTCCAAATACTAAATCAATCACATATATTCTTTATGCACTTGGAAATTAATCAAAACTTATTGGGTGTTAGTTAACTGTTTGAAAAGATATACAAAATTATAATATAATATGCCTTACCAAGAATGTAGAAAGACATAAATTGTTCAAGTGAAAAATGAGAGGTAAAGCTTTTTCATTGGAATTAATGATACTACATAGTTAAGCTTTGGTATAAGAGGTTAGGATAATTCTATTATACTACATTGTTACTGATAAAGAAAATAGAGTTTTTCCAAGACCTACCACCTCTATGTGAACTCATGCCAAATTGTATGATATATCATTATGCAAACAAATAAGGCTACCATTTTCAAAGACTATATAGAAAGCATAAGAAAAGTTGTAGTTGATACACATTAATCTTTATAAACCTCATACTGATCCATCACTATAGGGAAATAAGTATTACATTACCTTTATTGATGACCCAACCAAATATGTTGGATTTACTTCCTAAGGTTCAATTTAAAGTATACATAAGTGTTTATGAAATTTAAAGCCTAGATTAGGAACCAAAGTGGATATAGAATTCAGGTCCTAAGATCATACAGTGGGAAGGAGTACACATTAAAATAGTTTAATATCTCTTGTGAAGAAGCTAGATTTGAACACTAATTAACTACCCTTTTTCTCCAAAACAAAATAAAATTAGAGATGACTCAATGCATATTGCATGGAAAAGGGTTCCTTAAGAAATTTTGGACATAAACAATTATCTTACTTCCTTTTTCTTCTAAACATGCCCCTTATAAGGATTTTAAAAGGGAAAAACTTTATTTGAAGCATAGTATAACTATAAGCATTCTTTGGTGGCATATGTTTACCACATACAGCACATGTGAAAAGAGATAAGCTTGATAAAAGAATAGATCCTAGCCTTTTCATTGGATACAATAGCATATTTAAGGTTTACAACAACAAAATTTTTTGTTATAACTAGAAAGATTCTAATAAGCAAATATGTTCATTTTGTAGAAGAGCAATAGTATTGTTAAAAGAGGAAGATAGAAAATAAATTAATGACTTTCCACTAGTGTAAGGTGTACAATTTGTTGATCCTCCTATCAAAGGTACCGGAATACTCTATTATATATATTAGAGATGCATTATTATAATGTTTGAGCTAGTATGATTCAATGAAGTTAAAAAGGATCTAAAGTGGAGAAACACAATTCAAAAGGAGGCAAATATGATTGAGAATTAGACATAGTAGTTTGTTGAAAGGTCACATCATATGAAATTAACTTGAGTGAAATGGATATTTAGAACTAGGTTGAATGTCGATGATTCAATTAATAAGCACAAGACCATACTTATAGTGAAAGGGTTTGCTCATCTGTTTGGTATAAGTTTCTCACAGACATCTGCTCTTGTTACATGAATTCATATCATCAGAATGCTTCTTATATTATCTACAAAAAAGGTGGAAGATATTTTAACTTGATGTAAAATCATATTTTCTCAATGGTTATTATAGTAGGAAATATACATTAAGCAACATGTGAATATGCAATAAAGGGAGATGAAGGCAAGGTTTATTTGCTCAAAAAGGCCTTATATGGTCTGAAATATGCCCCAAAGAGCTTGATACAACATGATTGATGACTAGCTATTAGGTCTTGATTTTACAAAGAGTCTGAATGAGTCAAATTTGTATGTTAATTAGTCAAATATTGATGTTTTGCTTATTTCCCTATATATGGACTATTCATTGGTAATATGAACTAATGTCATTCTTATTAAGCAATTCAAACATAAAATGATGAAGGTTTTTGAAATAACTGACTTAGAAACAGTAACATGCTTCCTTGGAATGAAGATCAAATAGGATCAACAAAGTGTTTTTATATGTTAAAATAAGTACACTAAGAAAATTTTTAAAAAAATTTAAATTGAGGATTGAAAGTCAATGAATCCTTCAATAAATCAAAAGAAGAAACTATGTAAAGAAGATAGTGCATAAAAGGTTGATTAGGTTATCTACAAAAGTCTTATATATTGTTCAATATATTTCACATCCACCAAATCTGACATTTTGCAAGCTATAAGTGTGTTATTAAGGTTTCTGCATTGTGTGAGTGAGGAATATCCCAAAACAACAAAACTTGTCCTTATATATGTCAAATGAACTATTAATCATGGAGTGTTATTTAACTATGGCCATATGTCTACTTTTTATGGTTTCTCTAATAATGATTTAATGTGGACTATAGATAACATGAAAGGTATTTCAAGATACTACTTTATACTTAGTTTTGTAATGTTTTCATAGAGATCTATGAAGTAGGAAATAGTTTGCTAATCAATCGTTGAAACAAAATTTATAAGTGTGACATCATGTGTGAATCAAGTTTTATAGCTAAGAATGGTACTAGTTAATTTGGATGTGAATCAAGAAGAAGACATTAAAGCAAGTAGCTATTGTCATTTTTAACAATCTAGTTCTTTCATAAAAAAACCAAGCTTTTCCACAATAAATTGTATTCTATCAAAGTAAGTTTAAACAATAGGTGAAGCATGTTTGTTTTATTGGAAAACTTGTAATTAGTTTACTGATATCTTTATCAAGACTCTTCTAAAAGATACATTTGCAATTTTTTAAGAAGAAATTTGAATTTTTCAAAAAGACGTTTGAGTTTGCAACTATTAAAATATGGAATCATTTATTAAAAATAAGTAAATATGAACTTGTTGAAATGTCATCGGTTTTAGACAACAATTGGAGCACGCATGGCGTCATCTGGCAGGAAGTTCTTATTGTTAGGATTTATGTTATATATCTAAGTAATTAGTTTTGGAATTTTTTATTAATTGGACATATAAGATATTAATTGTAATAAGATTCAAAAAATGTGGAAGAATCCTACACAAAATGGAAGTCTACTCTCTAGCAAATTTGAGGTATATCACGTTGGTGATTAAAATATATACTGCTGGATTTTTTGTGGATAGGAGATAAGGGAATTTGTTTACATATTGTTAAGGGCTCTTGCTGGTGAATATCGTGTATGATTCTATCCATAGAAGATGTGCATCTTGCATAGGAGTCTTGCAATCAACAATTCAGTGGGCATTAATTACATATAGGGAAAACGCAGCTTACGTGATTTTGTGGATATAAGATAAAGACAAGTTGCCTTGCGTGGTGTGAAGGATTTTTGCTAAGAGTTTTTGGATGGACATTGGTCTTTTGTTGCGCGAGATTTTGGTGTGTTAATGGACGACTCTCTTTACTGCTCTTTGGTGGGTGTGTCAATTGTTTTTTTTGTGAAAAATAGCTAAAATGATTTTGGGGTTTCTAGCTTTGGTGAGAGACACGACTATGTTTATGAGTGAGCAGTGTGAGTGCCTTGGGCATCGTGTGGATTGATGAGTTATTATTGAAGATGTGGGCTGTTTGTTTGTGTTTTCTTTGGTAGTGTATTCCTTGTTTGATTGATAACAATTAAAGGGTGCAGTACGTGTTTTCTAAGTGGGAGATTTACGGGTGCTGTATTGATTGTGTGGAGATTGCTCAGGATAGACTGTTATCCTTGTGGGGTGGCTCACGGTTGGACTGAATGTGTGTAAACAACCTTCATATCACTTTTTGGAGAAGCTAAACCTATACGAAAGTTGTTCTGTTTCAATCTCAATTATGTTTAGATTTTGCAATTAATTTTTCAGATACTTAAGTCTTTTATTTATTGTTTTTCAATTAATAGATTGTTGAGATAAATCTTCTATTAAAGTTAAGAGATAGTGTCAAGGGTTGAGTGTGTTGGTGTCGGACCCCGAACCCGAAGCCCGACTGGTCCGGGAAATGAACCCTGACTGATGGTCACTCCCGGAACCGCTGGTG
>JANZLH020000065.1:1635291-1648169 GCA_026770325.2 Erythroxylum fimbriatum
AGTTGATGCTAGATTTCATTTGACCCATTGCATTGGCAAATCCACCGCACACACTAAGATGCGCTTAACGGGATCTTAAGAAATGGAGTTCATTGATCAAGATCCTAGACTTAAAGAGTCCTTAAAGGTTTATCATTTCAAACTTAGTGATTTCTAATCCTATAAAATTAGTTTTGAACTATGATAGCCAAAGCTCATTTTCAAAAGGATCTTATCATCTGTTTTAATCTTTTCATTTTCTATTCCCAGAAAAAAATCCAAAAATACATTTTACATGCTTTTTTTACAACACATTTTATTTCATTAATGTTTTCAAAGATCAAAACCACCTTCTTACCAAATTAGCTGCATTTCATGACATATAAGCTAGCTTAGGTCCATTTCATTAGGTTCCGATTAAGTGAGACGACCCGAGGTTGCATCCTATACTGCAATCCTTGGAATTAAATTATTTTTGACTCAGTTTCTAAGGGACTGATCTTAAGATCGAATGACGGAGCCGATCACCTATAATAATGGATAGGTAGGAACTTCTTCTGCTTCATTTCCTTCATCTCTTCTTATGATCTAATAGGTTTTTGAATTTTGACTATTCCTGAACTTATTAATCATAAACTAATCCCACCAAATACTAGCATAATTCATAAATTCAATGGTTACTTGTTTAGCCTTTTTATTTGTTTAGAGTAATCATAACAGTCAAACACATATTCTTCCTTTTTCCCCTACTCCAAATATAGTTCAGGATCATTCTTCCCTTGAAAGAAAAGTATTTTCATCTTAATATTGCTTAAATTTTCCTATCTTATTTGGAAATAGACCTTTTCTATTTGTAGAGCTAGTCTCATCATAATCAGAATCCTGCTCAATCTCCTCCTCAAATATGTGTTTTTTGAAGGACTCAGGTCCAGATGGGAACCCTAATATATTCAACCTCATGTTTAGAATCTTGAATTGGCATGGATAGTATTCAAAACCAATTTAAGAATTATTTCTATATTAAGTCCACAGCTACTTAATATTTGAACCTATGAAGAAAACATTAGCAACAAACAAATTGGATTTTTTTTCACACTCTCCTACATTGTAAATAATAATCTCACTAATCTTTCCTTTTACCACTCAAATTCCTCTTATAAGTCTTTAAGAAGAAGTTTGTGTATTAATGATCTTACCAATATAGTAAGTAACTATGGAGTTTATAATTTTGGTTAATGAAACCAACAGCAAAGAACAAAGGAAGCAAAATCAATAAGATGATATCAAAAATAAATCAAAACTAATAATCCTTTTATAGCAAAATAAGGATTATACAACTTATAGCACACTAAAATACTTCATAACTTAGATGTTCAATATATGATATTTGGATTTAAATGTAAAAATAAAATGTAAAAATTTTATTTTGAATATTTTATTTATTTTTATTCAATGCATATAAGATGTGGATAAACTCAAAAACACCAAATACAAATGCATGGAACAACTTTGATTGAAGAAGAATGTACAAAGCGAATTCTAAATGGATAAGAATTACGAATAGAAAGAATTTAGTAGGATTGAAGGTGAATGGCATATAACCAAATTAAAAAAACAAATAATCAAAGGGTAAATAAAAAGAAAAAATAATCAAACGGTAAATAACACCTGATTTCAAGAGCCAAAAATATAATTCTAAATAATTTGAACCTTAGGTTAGAAATGACCTAAAAAATTACAAGGAATTAGAGCCTTAAGATCATTTTCAAAATCAACTAAGAAGAACTTGACCTAAACCAAAGCCAACATATTAGAACCAAAGTTATAAGGATTATGATCACCATAATTTTCCAGGGTAAGATCATATTATGTTCTTATTAAAGAAAAAAGAGAAAATTCTCATCAAAATAAAGAAAACTCTTAAATTTTGTTTAGTTTATTCTTAAACGAACTATCCCTATAAGAAAATTAGTAATTAGCAATGGAAAATTATCGACAAAAAAGAAATTGTAGCAAATTACCAACAGAAAATCATTTTCCTTCGATAACATTGTCGAGAAAATTTTCATTTTGCGATGGAAAAAATATCGGTCGATAAATATGGAAGGAAATTATCCTGGTAAATTTTTCTACTGAATATAACGATGACAGAAAAGTACTGTCGGTAAAGAAGGCGAGAATGCTTGACGAAATAATAAATTTGGGTTTATTGACAAAAATTATTTTGTCTGTAACCTCCTCGATATAAACGTCGTCATTCACTTTGGCTTCAATGTTTTTAATAAAAGAAAAATGACATCGTTTTGGTGTGCCAACAAAAAACATTATGTCAGTAAATTATATCAGTAAAATTTTTAAAGTAAACGTCATCATTTCCTTGAATCTTAATATTTTTTAAAAAAATGAAAACGACATTGTTTGGTTTAACACTAAACGACATCATTTTCTTACGAATTTAACCTACCTGAAGACCCCCTCCCTCTCCTTTGCGTTTTCGTTTTCTCTGTTTTCCACTTTGTTGTTTTTCTGTCGTCAATTCTTCTTCTCCTTGTCGGTGTTTGTATGCCTTTGTCTTCTCTGGCCACTGTTCTTATGTCATTTGGCATAGGTAAGTCATTCAGAGTTAGTTCTCTGTGTTTTTTTGTATACACATTATTGTTGGTATATATGTTCGAACATTCCATAAACCTTGGAGTTTTTGGGGTTTTACGTTTGTTTCGATTATTTGTCTCTTTGCAATGTTTTAGAAAACATTGAGGAAGGTAAAAGAAATGATTTGCTTAGGTTATTTGGGATGAATCTGTCATGCCTTTGAAGTGTTCGACGAAAGTTCTGAGTGGTCTCTTTAATGGTTTTCTCCTTATTTTAAATGTCTAAATATCCCGTGAATCGTGTACAATGTACAAAAAAAATCTCTAGTTAATATGTAAATTTTGTTGATACTATATTATATAGGAGAAAGATTACTTATACCAATGGTGTGAAGGATGCTCCGAAATCTAAATAATTAAAGAAAAATGTCTTGGATACACATGAAAATGGATCAGATTTAGGTTTGGTCATCAATAGATGTAGGAGCGAAGCAAATTATACTAAAAATAAGAGCAAGTCACTTTCCAAATCAATGGATAATTGTTTGATGCTTTAATAATAAAGAGAATAGGAAATTTAATAGAAAAGTGAGTATTATTGTAATGCAAGTGAATTTTGATGAAGAGGATGGAAGAGACAATAATTATTTGACAGTTAGTAATTTGGATTGTGCAAATTGGTGTGTGATAGATAATGGCACATCTTGTCATATGGCCTTTAACAAGGACTAGTTCTATCCTTTCAAACAATGGAATAGTACTATTATATTGGATGATAACGGAGAGTATTTTATTAAAGGTTGTGATTTAGTATAATTCCAAATATATGATGGGATTATTAGAATATCAAATGTCTTGTATATTCCTGAGCTTTAAAAGAATTAATTTTCCTTAGGTACTCTTGATATATAAGTTTTTTGATGGTGATAAGCAGGTAAAAGTGATAAAGGGTGTCATAACTATAATGAAAGGAAAATTATAGTATAGAATGTATGTCTTAATAAGTAGGATAGTACTAGAATCGGTGGCTATAACTCAATAATTAGGGGAGAATAATTATAGTACAGAATTGGCGCATTGTAGATTGAGTCGCATAAGTGAGTAAAGAATTAAGATTTTAAGAAAAAAAAAATATTGCTGGACATGAGTCTTATGTTCTGAGAAAGCAACGCAGGTTAAAATTTAGTTTTGGCATGCATAACTCAACTTGTATTTTTAATTATATTCACTCGAATTTATGAGGTCCATCTCCTGTTCAATCCTATAAAGGATGCAGTTATTTTCTCATATTCATTGATGATTACTTAAGAAAAGTACTAAGTGCATTTTATTATTAGAGTTATGTAAATATAGTGCCCTGGAACGCAAGTGTATTTACATGTAACTTTATCTTCTTCAGTTATAGTTTTGTTATGAAAATATTTATTATTAATAAAACAAAAGAGTTTGGTTTTAATGAGCATTACATATCTAGTCATAAGGTACCGAGATTCTTTTGTAAGTAATATAAGCATACATAGAGATGTATGGGAAACATGTATATTATAAGAAACTAAAATAATAGATTCACAGTTGAATAATCAAGTTGGTCGCTTGATTATGGTTTAAACTATAGTGTTACGATTTATCTCCATATAAGTAAAGGGGTTTATTTCAAGGAAATGATGAGTTTCATATCATGATAGTAGTTGACTATCAATAAATGAATCTGGAATCAAGTATGTTTTCAAGAATAAAGTAGTCGTTACTTTAGTCTTAAACCAACATTTTAGCATTTGTTTATTATGGACCACAATCTTGATGAGTGGTGAACTCATATGTGTTTCATTATAATTCTTGATATGATCGGAATGGATTTTTACAGAGTATCAATACAGTGTCTATATGTTGGAATTATTAATTGAAACATGTATCAGGGAACATTTACTCAAATAAAAAGTTTATAGTGATATCATCACTTTTAGATGTTTTACGGAGATTGGTGATTAAACTGATGCCAGTAGTTTAATGGACTAGCTACCCATCAAGTCTTAACACCAAGATGAGATCTTGTGTGTTAATCACCAGATAGAGTAAAACGGGAGATCTAGAAGGAAAAACCAACATAAAGGCAAAACAGTAATTTTACCCTTTATTATGTGGATGGCTATAATATGGTTCATAATAAAGTTTGCAATTGGACATCTTATTTGAAACATGTATTCTTGTAATATTTAGTCATTCAATAGTTCAACCAATTATCTTTAGTGGAATGACTTTTGGTTAATAAGCTGGAATTAATTATAATGAGATTAAATTAATTCCGAGCTTATTGGAGCTTGAATTATATAAGTCTAAGTAGATTCTCCATTTGGCTTCTAGGAAGGTTATCAAGCAAAGTAAGAAATATAAATAGAGGTTTTAACGCCTATGATTGAATGTTGGGCTTACTTTCATTAATTGTTAATTAGAAGCCCAAATGAACATTTAATATTGGGCTTGACTTTAGTTTGATTTGATTAATTAGATAAATTAAATTGAAACAAAGTTATTAAAAAAAGGGGAGGGAATATTTCAGTTTTTTATAGCTAAATGTGCAGCTGCACATTTAGCATTGAATTGCTAAATTTAAGATAGTTTTTATCATGCTTTATCATCATTAAATGGAGTAATGATATTATCATTAAATGGTTTAATGGTTGTCTTTTAATGATGGCATGTAATGTAATCTTTTAACATTCATTTGATTAAAGAAGGAGGAGGTGCATTTGATGTACTCTCTCCCTTTTTTCATCTCATAACCGAAAATGAGAGGATCTCATTTAGGTTATTGGTCTTTTCGTATAGCCATCTTGAAACAAATGAGAAGAGTCTCATTTGTTGACTTCTTTATGATTGATTAAAAAATGAAGTGATGCATTAGATGCACAACACTTCTTTCTTTCATGTTTAACCGAAATTGAGAAAGAAAGGAAGAAGGCTTTCTTGCATTTTTTGACTCACTCTCTCCTCTCTTACATAGCCTAGCCGAAACTTAAATGAGAAGAGTCTCATTTTTGACTTCTTTCTACTAAGGAAAATCTCCTCAAAATATTTCTTCTCCTTTCCCACCAAAGGATCTTGTTAACCAAGTTGTCTAAGAAAAACAAGTGGCAGATCAGATTGGTAGAGGATTAAAAATGAGGAGAGGATACATTGACAAGGATATGATACAAAAGCGAGGAATCAAAGCTGTAGCGAGGAGTCAAAGCTGTAGCGAGGAGTCGATATAATTTCCATCTTGTTCTTATGTTAATTATTTTCCTTATACCGTATCATGTATGGCTGAAACATGTTGATTTGGTTATTTTGTTTCCGCTGCGTTTTGATTTCAGAAAAAGTTTTGAAATCTACTGTTTTATCCAAATCTTGCATGTTTTTGTTTTCGATCCAACACTGCAGTCACCCATTTGCTTAGAACTGGAAATGCCAACTTTTTCTCGAGGAAGAAGCCTACCAAGGTTGTATTCCACTTCCTTACTCCTTGCTGAAGCACTTCTATAGGAGCCTGGATAGGTTCTTCACTAGTTGAATCTATAAATCTTATCTTCCTAAGGTTTCTAGAGTCAACTACTATCAAGCTCCATATTGTCTTGCCCTTCTCAAGGTAAATATGTTAGGTTGATTTGGTAAGGCAGGATTACAGTAGCTCGGATGGTTTTTAAGATTGTTGGTAGGTTCATAGTGGTAGCAGTTTAGTTTCTATATATGGAATGTTATTGTGGTGGAGGTTTGAAGTTAAAGGTTCAATATTGATTGGTAAGGAACAAGGATGTCAGCTAATGGCTATTGAGGGTTAGGGATGGAGATTGTCGTCATAATATTATATCCTAATTCTTAATGTTGCTGTTAACAATTCATCAAGCATCTACAAGTTTGTTTAAGTATCTCCATACTTCAAAATATTAGATCGACTACTACATTTATAAGGAAAAATATATCATGCACTAATCTTTTTACATTCTATTAATATCTAGTCTCAATAAAACAATGACTAGGAACAACTTAGGGATAATACATAAATGCAATATGAATTTCGTGATTCTAATCTCATCATAATTTCATTTGCATTGTATATTTATCTCATGGACTTTATCATATACATCTAAAAATGTATAAAGTAAAGAATGTCTCTAAATTATTTTATTACTAAACTATAACCAAATAATTGATTTCAGGGCATAAATCAGCAATCTCCTACTTAAACTTAGATGATAATGTTGTTATTGGGACAACGGTTTAGTGAGAGAATACTACAAGATTCTCTATAGTGAGCACTTGCTTAAATCTTATAACTTTCATCTTAATTATCATCATAATTAAGAGAAATTATCTAAATACATACTTGGATCTTTGATGAGACATTAACTCCTTTTGCATGCCCAATGGCTCCTATAGTATATTACTATCTTTACCAATACAAGGACTTGTATCAAGTTTAATAAAGAACTTATTGATCGAAATAATCATTTCTACTAATTAAAAATGTATTATAGCTTAATTAGTAACTATTGCTACATTAGAACCTATCTAATCTCAAAATAACATTGTTTTGGATAAAATATACCTTAATTAAGAATTGCTTCTAAAGTTAATATGCATGTAACCTTAAACTCAAATATCAACTTATAAAGAGAATAATGGATGTCTTTAGTACATTACAATTATCAGTTATCTCATATACTAAACATCCTTAGTATATTATCTATATATTGTGGCTTACAATAGGTAAGCAACTTCCAATCTATCTCTATAGATCTAATTCCCATAATTAAGTTGCTAGCTTTCTATATCCAATAAGAGTTGTTCATGGACAATAATATTTTTGACAATTGAAAATTATAATTGTTGTTCTCTACAACCAATATATCTCTATATAATCTCACTAAAGAGGTAAATTATATTCCACTAACCTTCTTGTAGAAATGAGAAATTCATAATCATCTCTAAAATAAACTATTTGAATTCATCATGAAAATGGAGCTTTCAATGTCTTGTAGCCTTTCAACTATTCATTTAATGTGTCAACAAAGACACTAGTTCCAATTGGATGTATTGTTATAAGATTCGAATTTTTCAAATTTCATCTTACTCCTACTACTTACCTTGAGAACCATTCTCTTGTATGTATACATTAGAACAAACAATTTGTTTAATAAATCTATAAGATTTTATCTAACCTTTTGGATGTCTCATAATATTTTATTATCCAATTTAGTTTTAAACTTAGTGGATAATACATATTTCAACTAAGCATAACATCCTTCAATCATTAACTTTGACTATTTCAAAGTCATACCATTTCATAATGTGAAATCTTGTTCAACAACAATAACAACCCGATAAAAATCTTGTTGAAATCTTGTTAATTAATTTAATTGAAACTTTCAAAGATTAGTTGTAGCATTAGGCATAATTATAGAAGAAATAAATATTGCATCATATAATATCTCGTACTGTATATTCCTTCTTACACAAATCCATACTCTTACAAAATTTAATTGTAGAAATATTTACCAAAGAATCTCATTGGCTATAAATAACCAAAAAATTTAAATCTCATTTTCTCGATCTCATCGAAGTGCTTTACAATTCTTAATACTTAATTTATATTCAAATTTAAACAGTTAGATCTTTTTAGAATTTTAAATCAATATTTTATTTAATACATATGACCATATCACATAAAGTCAATAGTAATCTAATGAAATATAAGTATCATCCTTTTATGAATTGTTATTACATCTAACACATCACTTGTATAAGATTTAAGAATTCAATATCGTCATCTTTTGATTAAAGATTGATTTGGTTTTTCTTCAACCTAACAAGTTTCATAAATTTCATATGATTTATAACCAAAAGGATATATATATCCTTGTATGTAACAATATGATTCTCATTATGTTGATTTAACTAACATGGCATAAAAGGATATTCTAGATTATCTAATTTTGCATTCTTGCCACTCATGTTAAGCATAAGTTTATCTTGGTCCAACACATACAAAATATTTGTATAAATTTGGATTAATTACTTTTTCTCAACATTTTATTTCTTATCATACATTGAACACTATAGTAATATTGATCCAAATTCATTATCATATACTCAAATACATGAATTAGAAATATATATTGGCAAGAAAAGTCATGCAATCATTTTTCATCTAATGATAACCTCATATGTGAGCTAGTACCTTAAATTGTAGTTCATATTTATGCTTTTAGTAGGCTAAATTTTAAGTGAAACTTTTCTATCAAAGTATTATACCTTTCAGCTCTACTTTATGCAACCTCTTGCATTCTGCTATCATGGTGTTAACATACATCTTATATGTTGTCATCAAAGTTTATAAGACATTGGTCAACTCAAATTATCATTATATTTTTTTCATCCATATGATTTTGACATATCTCTAAAACTTTAAAATCAAAGCCTCAACATGGATTAATAACAAAATTGCATAACGAACACACAAATTTTCTTTCCAAATTTGAGAAACTCTTCTCAAACATAACTTTTGTCTATGAAATTTGGTTAACTAACTCTTAGTATCAACTATACTAAACAAGGTAAATTCTACTTATAACAAAATATAAATTCAACAGAATTAAGTAATTGATTATATGTCATCACTACCAAATAAGATCATGACCTTAATCATACATTTAGTTAATTCCATTATTTTATTTAAAATAATAGCACTCACCACTATTCGAAAAATTACTCTAATCTCTTTAGTGTTTTAAGATCTCATTTAAATTTAGTTGACCTAGAGCCACTCAATAAATGAACTAAACTTAAATTAGGTAGATAACATCCTTATCAATCATATAGCATGTGATTCCTAGATTTATTAGGTGACAAATATTGCCAAAACATATTTTATATGATATTTCTAACATTACCCCTAAATTCATATAATCATGAGTTATTCATCCAAATCATACAAATTTAATTAAGTTGAACCCATTGATTTAAAAAAATATTTGGGTCAAGGGAATCTTTAGTCACTTAACAAGCCTTACAATAAACAAAACTTTAGTTTTAGTCTTAAATAATAGAAGAAAATAATCACATTTTCAATGTGTAATTAATATCTTAATGAGAGATTTAATTTTAAATAGTCTCATTAAACAAAAAAGTGCATGTAAAATATCACACACACACACACACACACACACACATATAAACACGTAATTCAATATGTATTTAATATATATCAAATCGATAATAACATATAATTTCCCATGCTGATACAATCAAATTATATGCATAAAATATTAAGCTTTGTTTGATTTTAGTTATTGATCTTCATAATTTAAAATAATGTTTTCAGCTATTTGGATAATTAAATTAGGTTATACTCAATGATTCTTAAATGAACTAAATTCTTATTCCAAGTAGAAAATTAATTTGATTTGGAAACAATTTTCAATTTTAAATGGAAACTATTTTCAATTATCTTGGCTTATTTAATATAATTTAAATGAAAATAATTTTCAATAAACTATGTCCCTTACCTATGATAATTTAGGAAAACTCTTTTTTAAAATTTTATAGGTAAAAAATTCAAATCTGTTTAGAGAACTATTTTTAATTTCATTAGAAATAACTTTCCCCTATTAGAAAACTATTTTCTACTATTAAATGAAACCAATTTCAAAATTAAATAAAGCAAAATTTTAATTTAATCAAGAAAGTTCTTTGTATTATTTATTTAGAGATTAATTTCTTAATTAATTAGTTATTTATTGAATATCTCATATTTAATCATAAAATTTTTCAAATTTTATAATCAAATCCAACTTGATTAAAAGACCTTTTCTCTCTTCAAATCATTCTTTATGTCTGGCCCATTAGGTTCCCAAATATGTTCGCAATAGATATAAATTATAAACGTCAATCACATTTAGGATTAGATAAATTAAACTCCTTTAATTTATATTTAATTCTCTAATTAGATAATTTATATCCCTAGACATAAGTAATATTGATACATAAAAATCATTATAAAAGATCATTTGGTAATCTCAAGTCAAAAGAGCAATTATACAATCATTACAATGAGAATTTTCACAAATATACAAGTAAAGTTCTAAATAGATTTTGTCATATGTGGTTAGTTTAGTGAATTTGTTCTCTAACAAACAGTCACACTTTTGTTTAAGTATCTTCATACTTTAGTCCACAAGATCGACTACTTCCTTTATAAGTAAGAAACATAATGTGTGCTAGTCTTTTTACGTTCTATTAATATCCAGTCTTAATAAAACAATAACTAGGAACAATTTAGGTTAAACACATAAATGCAATATGAATCTCATAATTATAATTTCATTTGCAATGTATATTTATCTTATGAATTTTATTCTATCCATCCGAATATGTATCAGATAATGAATTCGTTTAAATAATTTAACACAAAACTACAATCAACCAGTTGGTTGTATATAAACCAATATGCAGCAAAGTAAGAAACTAGGAAACTAGAGAATATGGAAGCAATTAGTGTCTAGTTGGTGGAGCCTTAACAATGGGTTGTTAGTGATGCTTCTATCCTGTTGATGTCATTGGAGGAGCGTGTGATATCGGGTAACTGTCGCATATGGTGGTGGTGCTCTATGACACTTAGCATCAACATCTTTTAGAGAAGATGAGAGATGGTGACACTGGGGTTTCAATATGGCAAATGTAACATCCCGTTTCTATACTAAGGGTTAGAACCCTAGATTTCTGTAATTGAGAAAATAGCAATGAGAGATTAAAAAAATACATTTCATGCTCATGCATAATATAGAATACACACAGATGTAAATATTGATTTTTGCTCATTAAAATGATTTTACATGCATTCATTAACATTTTTCTGGTACAATTGATCTATAAATGTGATTATATTGGAATTGTGAACTATATGTGTTAAAAATTGATTTGGAGATTATATTTATTGACTCAAAATTTTTAGTAAAAATTCGAGAATTTTTTGGATTTTATAGGTATTTTTGGACTAGGAAAAATGCCAAGTAGCAGAACAATTAATGAATAGTAATATAAATAAAAGTCAAATGGCAGTGGAAATTTTTATAAGTGATAATAAGATTTAATGACAAGTGTCATTAAAAATTGGGAGACAATTGGAGTATAAATTGGAAACAAATGGACTAGTTAAATAAAAGACCAAAAAGAGACCATAAGAAAGTACACCTCATGCCATAACCCACAAAATTGTTGAAAGTGAAAGACTGTCTCATTCTTAATTGTCTTTCACTTTATTCAATTGCTCTCACATCTTGTAATTTTCTCTCTCATTTTCTTCAATCTTCTTCATCTACGACATTCACTCTCACCCATCAACGTTGAAGCTTTCTCTCACCTCCATTTGTTACTATCATTTTTGCTATATTCTTCATATTTGTCACTAAAGACCTATCCCTACCACCTTTGAAATGATGAAGATCGTGTATGTTGGAGAAGCTAGGGTTTCATGGTGATTGAAGAAGCTTTGGGTAAACCAAGTAAGTAACCTATCAATCTTCATGGCTTTGATGAATGAAACATATTTGATGATAGTTAGAGGTTAAATGTTCATAAAATGAGGTAGGTACATGCTAAAATGTGAATGAGCAATGTGGTAGATTAATTTCTTGCTTTGGTGTTTTGATGGGCAATAGATTATGGAATGATATAATGTAGGATTAATTGAGTAAATGGTGTTTAAAGTGTGCTGGAAAAATGTTAGCTGTAACATTTTTCCACTGATTATGCATCTGTAATCTAACCATAGCTTGTTATGTAGATATCCAAATGAGGTGATTTTTTTTTAGAATAAATTAGAGACATATGGCTACATTTTTCATGAAGACATCGAATTCAAATTATGTCTTTAAAAGTTTCAAATTTGGACTTGAAGTTCAGTATTGCGTGTAACAAATTGATGGATAAATGTGTGTTTGTGTTCTGTTTTGAGAGTATGAAAACCATGAGTCATGAGTTGTTATGTAGATGTTATACGTTGTGAATTAAGGGAATAATGAAATTGAAAGTTATGTTAACCAAGATGTTGAGTTATGTTCTTGAAATGAGATTAATAAAGGTGATAGTTAGAAGTGAAACGAAAGTGGAAATGAAGTTGAATATGTGCAGAAAGTTGATGATGAATACATTCACATATTCACTACCTTATGCTTAGTCTATCATTTCTAATTTAAATTTCTCATAATTTCCCCATCATTCTCAACTCTACTTCATCTCAATATCATCCATAAACAATTTATAGTCCATGAT